>CM062633.1:2265945-2551243 GCA_025617555.3 Puccinia polysora
CTTCTTCAGAAACCCAAACTTTTGAAGAAAGTCAACAACACAGCAATTATCCAAACTTCCATAATATTTTTGATTTAATAGCTTGGGAGCCCGTTACATGTGGATCCAAAATTTGGAAACAAGAAAAGTAAAAATCCAAATTTTATCCTCTGCAGCAGTTTGGGTACCAATTGCTAAATAAGTTGATTTCCAGGAAATTACTTCCCCCTTGGTTTGAAGAATTACTCAGTGCAACTCAAGAGCATAAAGCCAGTAATCCTACTAAACTTTGCAATATTTGGGATGGATATATGTGGAAAGAATTCAAGGATGAAACCAATCAGATTTACAAAGCCATACCAGGGAGCCTTTTATTTGGAATTTAAATTGATTGGATGAATCCCCATGGAATCAAAACAAGTAGGAAAAGGGTCATTGTTGGCATAATATTCTTTGTATGTTTTAATCTTCCCCCTACTTTGTGTCACAAGCAACACAATATTTTTGTGTATGTCTTCACACCAACACCCAAGGAATGAAACTCATTCCAACTGAATAATCTACTCAAGCCTATTTTTTGGAGCTACTGGATCTTCTGAAAGGAGAATTATTCACAAAAACTAACAAATATCCAGACAGAAGAGTAATATGTGCTGTCATATTACCACTGATTGGTGATACATCTGCCTTATTTAAAATGGGTGGATTTTCATCCCACTCAGCAAAAATCTTCTGTGCCCACTGTAACCGCAAGCTGAATGATATCCTGAAAACCAGAAAGAAGACTTGGCCATTAAAAAATAATCAAGATAACATCAAATGGGCAGAGAATTGGAATAATGCTCAATCATTCAATGAGACAATCAACATTCTCAAGCTACATGGTTCCCACTACACAATTTTCCAAACTCTACCATACTGGGAACCAACAAAAATGACAACAATCAATCCAATGCATACCTTTATCTTGTGAATTCTACGGGATTACAGCATGACCTACCTTGGAATAATCACAGATGGCCAAAGTTTTCAAAATTTCTAAAGAAGGAAAAAAAACTTACCCAAGAAGTGTAACAATTAGCCAATTCAGCAGCCTCAAATCTGGACCCAAAAAAATTTCTCTTTGTCACCATAAAATACACTAAGATTCACAAGGAGGAGAGTTCAAAAATTTCTATATAACTCCTCAAAAAACCTGAAATATATTGCTCCCAATCCAATTGAAAATTTTAAAAATTGTGCAAATCAGCAGCAAGAAGGCTCATCAAATATGAAGCATAGATCTTCTGTACCAATTGTTTTGGTCCAGAATAGCCCAGGGCTCCATCCTCCCAGCTCCTCAAGAAGTTGGGAATATTCTGCATCTGAACTCCTTCAACCAACTTTAAGATGTTCTCCAAGGATTCTTGAGAATGAATCAAAAAGCAGCTCATGCAAATCTGGGCCTCAATCAAAGTACCTAGGAAAGCAAAAATATACATCACCAGGAACAAATCCAAGTAGATCTATTAGAAGCAAATCAGGAAGCCAAAATGAATCTGGGAAGAGAAAGCAAAGCTCCCTTCAGGAAAGCTCCTACCAATCTTTTGGAGAGCAAAGCAATCCACATAAAGCAGTTTCATTGATAGAAGATAAAATAATTGAATCAAATAAATTTTGCATTACTACTCAAGAGCTCAGAAGTTTTCAAGAGGGTACAAAATCAATCAAAGTTTCATCTTTTATTACTAGGTTTGCCTGCTGCTGGTACTTCTAAGGCTTCTGAATGGTTGGTTTTGTACACCATTCATGTAGTGCTTGTTTTGATTCAAATATGGAATAAGAAATCAGCCAACAGCTTGTGGGAGAAAAAGCTTACCTCCACTACTTCCAAAATTATTTGTGTCTTCAACTTGGTAATGTCTGATCAACTTACAGATCACCAGTTGTGCCAATTGGATGAATTAATTCTGGCTTACCGGGAGAAATTATTGCTTCATTGGGGATCTAAAATAAAACCCAAGCCAACAATCCATATTTCTCAGCATATGACTAAGATGATCAAGCTTTATGTTCCTCCCTCAATATTTTCATTTTGGTCAGGAGAAAGGCTGAATCACATCTTGAACTTTGTTAAAAAAATAAAAATACATGTAGGTAACACAGATTTCTCAAAAGTAAATTCTTGGTGGAATACGTTGAATTGATTTTTCTTTCAATTTTAAGGTTTCCTTGATAATTCCATTATGAATGTATTCCTTGAAATGGCCAAACTTCAAGTCTTGGTTGAAAAAATGGATCCAACTGGAATTTTTTGGGGATCAATTCTGACCAACTCCCAGATGTGAAAATTTTGTTCTAATCTTCCAAGACAAGTGATTTTTCAAGGGCTAAAAAAGAGATAAATGTTTTGGAAGGAGAAAAATTCAAACAATTCATTGAAAATAACTCAAAATAAAATTTCTTGCCATGGGGCAAGCTGGAGTGGTTGCCTTGAAATTCAATGCTCTTCCATGGTCACCACATAACACCCCATTTCTACAATAAAATTAATCATCAAATTTCCTTTTCTCCCAGATTAAATCAAGGCCCTTGTGAGATGGGGGAGGTATTTTCCATCTTTCAAGATAAAAACTGAGCAAAATATTCCCTCATTGTTGAAACCTTCTCCTTTGGAACAAATTGACACTTCAAGAAATCCCTACCTTGGCCTCAATGATCTCAATGCTCAAACTGTTTATTAAGAAAGTGGATCAAGATCTGTGATACATAAAGATAACATATTAGGTTTTATGGCAAGCATGGCTTATGAATCAAAAAAAGCACAAAATTCCCAGGATTTTTATTATGTTGTGGCAATCAATTCTTTGCTAAGTTTATATCAAAAATACTAGTTTTTTGAAGAACTGTAATTATTGATTTTTCTGACTGGTTATTCCTTACACAACAGGAGGGAATATGAAAAGACCATGGACTAATTCTTTATTGTACTAGATATTGTTGAAAGATGAAATCAGAGGAGTTGGTATTATGTCACATATCTATTGAAAAAACTTGTATAAGGTGCAGAATTCAAAAATAGAAATCAGATTTAATCTCAGAAAACTGAAGCATTAATCTTAACAGCAAATTGGAAATCTGTGTTTGCACAGTTTATTTTAAATGATCATTATCTAAAAATTTGATTCTTCTCATTTTGGAACTTTGGACCGTTGGAAATCATGTCCCAACATGTACAATTCCAATCATAACCACTGTGGAAAAAGATTTTGTGTTCCGTAAAATTCTTCATGACAACCTCACTCCATTTTCCCATAATCCCCAACCCCTTGAGTTAACCTCCTTTACCTTGGAAAATCTAAATATATTCTGCTTCCACAAGGAGAGTTAATGTGGCCCGCAGCGGTTTAAGAATCAATCCCACCCCCTATTCTGTTACCCACAAAACTATCCCACCCTTGATGGTAACCACTCAAGCTAACTTGCAATGAAGTAATATTAAATAAAAAACACAGAGTTCTCAACAAGCTCTGCACTTGAACTATTTCCTGGTTAAGACTCCAAGCACTTAAGCTGGTAAAAATGTTTTCCAATGCAAAAAAAGTAGAAAACTCCTTTATTGTACGCCATCTAAGATAATATCCTCTGATAATCTCCAATAATATTCTGATCATTTGATAAATTCTTTTTTCAATTGATCAATGATCCCCCTACTTTCCGTTAAGGAAATTTCCTCCTTATATATATACAACTCAAAAAAATGAACTATTCCAAAAAGAATTTAAACTACAAAAGAAATACCCCTCCTCTAACCGCCTCCAAGCATTCTGCACTTATCCTCCTTACCAATAGTCCAATCCTTTACCCAATCCAATGACTTGCAGTAGGTTTGGTGATCATGTTGCCAATTTTCCCTAAAATTTGATTTGCGCCAATGCATAACTAATGACAGATCCCCATCAATCTTCCTTAGCGGATCACTCCCAATCCCGCATGCGGTATTACTACGGATCCCCAACAATCTGCAAGCCTCCTCCTCATCTTCAGTGTTGATTGCCCCATACTCCCACAACCTCAATGCATAATCCATAATTGGGCCTATTCTCTACTACTTAGCTTTGATAAATTGCTTCTGCACTAGTAAATCCATAGACGCAGAGGAGAGGTTATGTTTGACCATGTTTTTTGTACGCAAAAGGCAAAAACTCTTGCCCATCCTTGTCATTGTGCGGCCAAAAGCATGCGCTGCAGCAATGCTGAGCCCCTGACTTTTGCAATCCAGATTAGAAAGTCTTCCACAATGCTCCTCCTGAGCCTATTGTGCTGCCAACTTCCAGACACTACTGAGCTGCTCTGAGTTGAATTTCCAGTGCAGAGCCTACTTTTCTCTGTGTCTATAAATAACCACCACATCACCCCACAACTTGAATTTGTTCCCCAGGATTCTCACGCCCAACAAAGTTAGACAACCCCTTGGATACCCCACCCTCCAACTCATAAAACTACAACCAAGACCTTCCTGAAAAGAAAACCTTCACAATGGAATTGTGCAAGTACTGCGCAAGAATGCTGAGAAGGTGCACCTTTACTGCTGCTTGCTCAACCTGCAATTCCTGCTATCTAGGCCACCACAGTTGTTTGATTTTTCCCCTGAATCCTGGATTGTTTCCAAATTGTCCCTGGCTCCACCTCTTGCCCCCACCACAAATTTTGTTGCCACAGCCCTATGGCCAACTTTGTGGTGGATGATGATGAGCCAATTGAGAAAAAAACTGGACTATGGAGCCAGATTTCTCTGCCTCCTTTTAGCCCATTGCAGAGGTCACAGACCTGCTCTCTCCCCCTCCTTGACGTGCAGACTTTGCTATTGCTGCCACCTGGGAAGATGCCACCCAAGCCTGGGGCAGCCATCATAACTTGAATGTTGGACTTGGCTAAGTACCTTGCGGGCCAGAAACGGCCCCCACCTTTGTCCAAGGGGCTATGCCTCCAATACCCCCTCCCCAGCTTCCCCCAAAATTCCTCTCTTCCAACCTCCATCACCAACCCTTCCAGCGCCAACTACCCCAACCGTGTCTCCCCCAACCACCACTCCTCCTGCGGAGATTGAGTCCCCGCACTTGGTAATTGTGATCAGCTCTGATTTTCCGCCCATACTGTTGAATTTTCTTTCCTTTTTCTCATTATCTCTCAGTTTCATTTACTTTACCTCAGTTTCTCCATATCTTATAAATTTTCTCTATCTCATGTGCGTAAGTGAATTTGCAAACTTCTCACATCTCTGTGCAGTTTTACTTCCATTCCAGCGCGCTCTATTCAAAGTCTTGCGCGCTCCAGTGCCAATACTCCATATTGGATTGGCAATTGGAGGCTACTTCATCCCTGACTTGGTCACTCCTCTTTCCTGTTCCTCACGCAAACAAAATGGTTGTGTCACTGGATTGAGGGTGCTTTGATTCAGGTAAGCCTCACTCTTATATTCTTCCCTCTATCTGATGTTTTCTCTAAAGGTCTCCTCAGTTATCATCTAAAGAATAGTTATGTAGGCTTGCATTCAGGGTTCTCAGTTACAAGGTCACGTTACACAGTTCACTCCTGTTGAATCCTGTTTTTAGTTTATTATATCTTCATTCTTTCTCAAACCTTTTCTTTTTTACTTTTTTATACTTTCTTCCTTCCTGATGGAATGAAACCTGTTTTTAGTTGCCTCTGAATTCTACAGATTTACAGTCCCAGCGCTCATCAACTTCACCAGGTTTGAAACTTCCAGCTTCAATATATCCAACCTTGACAAACCCAGCCCTAAACATCTTAACCAAACACTCTTAAATGAAACAAATTTTGCTTCCTGGGTAATTCAAATCAGAAGTCACCTTTGAAGAAAAGGCCTCCTTGAATATGTTGAAAATATGGAATTCAAATCTCTCATCATTTCTTCTACAGTCCCTCAAAGGAAGAAAAGCTAAAAAGCAGAAGATCATCTCATCCAACACCCAGGCAATACAGCTTTTGACACATTCATAAACCCTGAAAAACAATCCAAACCATCCCTCATTTGGAAAGCCATCCTCAATCAATATGCATCCCAGTCTACCAACAATAGAGGTTGCATTTTGCTGAACTTCATCCGCTAAAACTTTGATTGGAACCTTCACACCTACCTACAAGAGTGCAGGAAGCTCATGAACAAGCTATCTGTGGTCAAACTCAAAGTTCCCCAAGCTATACTAAGTTACACTATTCTTGCACAACTGACAGAAAACTTCTACCATTTGGTTGAAAGCATCCTCCTCAATGATGAATTGATCCAAAGCCCCACTCTGGTCCTCAACAAGCTGCGTGAATTGACCCACCTTGAATCTGCTGGGTCTCTTCCCAACACAATTCTACCCATGAAAAACCCTCTAGACCAAACTGGATCCAACACCCTGCTAAAACCCAAAACTTGCAAAGGACCAAAGCACCCATGCTTGAAAGGGCATCACAATCCCTGGCTGAATACCCTGAGTCTTGTTGCTGGCAACTGCATCCTCATCTAAGACCTGATAAGAATTCTCCTCAAGCTCATCACACTCAACTAATCAAACCAAGCACTCCAGCAACAGACAACTCTGCCCATCCTGCCAACACCTTCTACAATGCCCAACTGTATCATCAGAAAGCTGTCCATTCCAATTCTGAAAAGAAATCCACCCTACTTCCACTTGGACTCTTGGGCCAGTCATCAAATTTTGAATGATCCCAACTTCCTTATCACTTCTAAGCCAATTGAATTGCTAGTTGGGTCTGGCTCAAACTCCTCCACCCACAAAGCTACTGCAATTGGCACCGCCAAACTTGTCAATCATGAAGGATCCAAAATTGTTCTAAAGGATGTTCTGTTGATACCAGACCTCAACAGATGTCTGATATCACTAGACAGACTGCTAGTCCAAAAATCAAACATCACTTGATTTGGCAGGAACACAGTCTCAATTGAAAATTTAAATTGAAGGACTTCAAAACAAAGACCAACAGAGACAAAGAAGGAAGGAGCTAGCGCAAAGGAGGGACAACCAAAATAAGCATGAGTTTGAGAGATTGATGAAAATGACATAAATGATTGGACATGAAAGTTAAATTGGTGTTGTGGGAGTCAGAGCAAGAAGTCGCCTCACAGCTGGACAGAATCAAGGAGTTGACAGAATTCTTGGAATGAAGGCAAGAGATCAATGTTTGTTGTTGTATTGAAAGGTGGCAGGAGGCGGCAAGGGTTGAGATCAACGGTGACAGTGATGATTGGATGGCGAGAATTTGATGGGAGGATTGAAGAAAGGGGAGTGAGGAGCGGAGGCAGATGTGAAGAATGATTGAGCAATATGATGATGGAGGGAGGATTAATCGAGGGGTCAAACGCAGTGAGGAATCGAGGAAATGAGGAAATGATGACGGGATATGAGGAATCGGGGAGATGAGGAGATGATGACGGGAGGAAGGGATGAAGGACTCGGGGAGATGAGGAGATGATGATGGGAGGAAGGGATGAAGAGGTCGGTGATTGCGGGAGGAAAGTATTGAGGGGACCGGTGATTGAAGGAAATGTCGTGTTCATCGGAGAAGTCGGCGCAGAGAACAAGGAGTGAAGATAGGGCAGGAACAACTGAATTTGAAGTATTGACACTGGAAGTGCCGCGACTACGCAGGAGGTGCTGGCCACTTTTGATTCCGTCAACTCAACACACCGCCCTGTTCAGTTGTGAGGTGCTAGTATAACGGAGGTGAGAGCTTGGACCGAGGGTCTGATTGCTGGCTTGATTAACGGGTCGGCGATCATTTCATGAGATGGAACAAGATTGGTAATTAGATTCTTGGCCTTGCAATGCTCTCAGAGCCACTTGATCTGAGTGTCTACGTGTTTTAAGGCACTATGATGCGACTTGAAACAGACTAGGTCGTTGACCGCCTTGTTGTCAATGTTGAAGCAGTGAGATAGATGAATGTGGGGGTTGAGGTCGTGAAGCAGATTATCAAGCCAAAATTTTTCTTGGGCAACAGATACCAAGGCTTTCAGTTCACCTTCAGTCAAAGAGAGAGATACCAATAGTTGGAGTTTGCTACTCCAGGATACGGGACAGCCATACAACAGGATGATGAAACCGGTATGACTTCTACGCGTCAAAGTGTCATTGCTGCCATTGGAGTCACTGAAGCATTCAATGTCGTAATTGAAGTGTGTCGACTTGAGTCTGAGTGCTAGGTTTTTGGTATGATTCAGATATTGCCAAGCATGTTTGGCCTCTAGCCAGTGCTGAAGGCCGGGTTTGCTATTGAATCTAGAGAGAGTGGATACTGCGTAGGACAGGTCGGGACAAGTTCTACTGGCAATGAAGTTAAGAAAGCCCGAAGACAATCAAAAGTTGATGTTGAGTTTGAGAAAGTCATTGAATTCTTCATCAGCTGCTGGGGAGAGGTGAACGTTGGGAGTCATGGGTGTGGTGATTGGTTTGTATTCAAACAAGCCTAACTCTTTTAGGGCATACTCCATGTGCTTGGGTTGCAGAAGACCGGGTCCCTGAGGAGTTTTGACGAGTTGATTTCCAAGGATCTTGTGAAGTGGACCATTGTGAGAGATGGAAAATTTGGATTTGAGCCGATCGCAGAATTCAGTTGATTGACCGATTACAATCAGATCATCCATGTAGACAAAGACAAAGGTGGAAAGCTTGCTGTTAATGTAGAGACAGGGATCCGCGCTTGAGGCAGTGAATCCTTCAAATACAATCCACTCCCTTAACGTGTTGAACCAACTCTTTGGAGCTTGCTTAAGGCCGTACAGGGCCTTGTTGAGTTTGAAGTAAGGGAAGTTTGAACGGTATCCTTCAGGTCGTTTGATGTAGACGTCCTTGTCGAGTGGAGCGTGTAAGAAGGCGGAATTAATGTCCATTTTGCGGATTTTAAGAGAATGATGGAATGCGTAGATTAGGAGAGCGCGGAGTGTGGTGATTGAGCCGGTGGGGGCGTATGTTTCTCCGTAATTGCAAAATTCTGTTTTTCTTGAAGCCTTGGACGCACAACCTCGACTTGAAGAGAGATTCGGAATCGTCGGGCTGTTCCTTGAGTCGATAGACCCAGACAGTAGTCAGAGCTTGCTTCCCGTCAGGTAGAGTGTGGCAACCCTCCCAGACTTTAAGCAGGTCTATGCCGTCCAGCTCCACTTTCATTGAATCTAACCATCTAATTCAATCGGGGCTCTTCTCTATGTCTTTATAGGATTTAGGAACGGATCACATGAGGAAACCATAGCGTTGGGGCCGCTGAACGGTTGAGCGGTCGCGGAAGTTGTAAGTGTTGTGAGGAGTTAGAAGATTGGAAACTCGCTCGCCATCTGATGCGTCAGAATTCGACTCGGGGTTTGAGTTGCTCTCTGATGTTGGAGGCGTGGGAGTCGGTGGATTGGAGGGAGACAGGAGAGGTTCGGGTGTGGATGAGACAGAGCTCTGAGGGACCGGATTTGGAGGTTGAGCAATTTGGGGAATAGGGAGAGTGAGAATGTCAGTCAAGGGATCAGGAAGAAGGGAGTCAAAAGGGGAGTTGGGAGAGGAGGAGGAAGAGTTGTCAAATTTCATATTTTCGAAAAATTTGAACATGTTTGCTATGGACAACTGAACCAAGTTTGGGGCAATATACCCTGTAAGAGTTTAGGGCAAGGTCAAATCCCACCAAGATTCCTTCAACACCCTTTTTGTCAAACTTTGAGAGTTTCAAGTTGTTGTTTAGAACAACGGTCTTGGAGCCTAGCGTTTGAAACAGTTTGAGCTTTGGAGTCTTGTCGTGCCAGAGTTCGAACGGGGAAACTTTAAGGTGTACTGATGGAACTGAGTTGAGGGTCTGGCACACGCCAACGGTGATCTCATCCCACAGGTCAAGTGGAATGGACATGTCTATCATTGATGTTCTGGCAGCCTCGACGAGTGTTCTATTTCCTTGTTCGGCCACTGGGTTGTGTTGAGGGGTGTAAGGTTTGGAGGTGGTGTGGAGGACACCGTTGTCTTTCAGGAAGGATGAGAGATGGGAATTGATGAATTCACCGCCGTTGTCGGAGTGAAAAATTTTTAGCATTCGATCAAAGCGATTTGAGTTCAATTTTATAAAGTTGATGATTTCATTGGTCGCATCTGACTTGAGCTTGAGAGGCACACAAGTCTTATATTTAGAGTAATTGTTGGTGAGAAGTAAAAAGTATCTATGACCGAATTTGGAGATGGGATTGATTGGACCACAGACATCAGCGTGGATGAATTCAAAAGGACGGGAACTTGGAGGAATGTGGTTTTTGAAAGGTAATCAATGGATTTTTCCTTTTGCGCAAGAGGTGCAGGCATAATTGTCCCATTTCAGATTGGGAAAAAATGTGGATAAAATCTTGGCTTGTTCACGGTGAATGTGGCCGAATCTCTTGTGAATTGTGGACATGGAGAGGAAAGTGTGGCAATTTGATGGATTAGGGATTGATTCTTTGACGTAGAGGAGATTTTTGTGAATGCAACCGGATATTATCAGCTTTCCTTTGAAAAGCACACCAAACCCTTTGGAGTCCAATAGAACCAGTGAGCATCCTTTTTGGATGAGCTGGCCAAGCAAGATCAAATTGAACGCCAGATCAGGTACCAGAAGCAAGTTGGTGAGAGTGAGAGAAGCAGTGTTGGTGTGAATGATAGCGTTGCCGGTCCCTTGGGACATGATGGATGCGTTGGGCTTTCTGGTGTTGACTTCGGTAAAGTTGTCCTTGAGCCAATTGAAATAGTTGGGGCTATTAAACATGTTGTTGGTGGCGCCGGAGTCCAGGAGCAGGGAGCCGCGATTGATCTGATGGAAGTTGGCGACGGTAAAGGTGTATGCCAAGTTGGCTGAGGCTTTAGGGTTGGAAGTTGATTGCGGTTGATTCTTGGAGGGGAGATTGTCACTGTTTCTGTTGAAGTTGGGGCGCAGGTGAGGATATAGGGCAAAGCACTTGTTCTTTGGATGATAAGCTTGAGGATTTTGCCAGTTGTGTTTGCAACGTAGGGGTTCTTGATTTGCCAGCAGAGCTGAAGCATAGGTTCCTGCGGCCACCTCATTTTTGATTTGGTTCAGATGCCTGAGAACTAAGTCGCCTTTGATCTTTGCTTTGCCAATGGAATGGGTTATGGTGGTCTTTAAGTGCTTGAGTTGTGGCGGAAACTTGTACAGAATCAAGTAGGCGACTATGTCTTTGTCCATGTTTATGCCAATTTCGGAGATTTGCAGGAGGCATGATTGCACGTCAGTGATGAATTTCTCAACATTTTTTGGTTTGAATGCCAGGTTGAGAAAGTTAAAAAAAATCTGAGATCTGTTGGCAGTCTGAGAGGAGGCATATAACTCGTTGATTGACTTCCAGAGTGCGATTCCATTCAGAGCATCGGAGTCCTTGACGCAGTTCACGTAAGTTCAATTATCCAGCTTGGCTAAGATGTACCCGGCAATTTCCAAGTTAATTTGAGGAGGACATTCTTTGTTGTCGTCTTGGTTGAGCCATTTTGCAATTCCTTTCAGGGAGAATATGGTGGTCAGTTTTGATCGCCATAATGAGAAGTTGGATTCGTGAAGGTTCGGAATTGAGTCCGTTAAGGTACGGAGGAGGGATGAGTTTGAGTCTGTCGGTCCAGTTGAGTCCATGATTGCCGGATCAGCTTGGTTGTGGCTTTTGGCTTTTAACCGTGAAAATTTAAATTGAAGGACTTCAAAACAAAGACCGACAGAGACAAAGAAGGAAGGAGCTAGCGCAAAGGAGGGACAACCAAAATAAGCATGAGTTTGAGAGATTGATGAAAATGACATAAATGATCGGACATGAATGTTAAATTGGTGTTGTGGGAGTCAGAGCAAGAAGTCGCCTCACAGCTGGACAGAATCAAGGAGTTGACGGAATTCTTGGAATGAAGGCAAGAGATTGATGTTTGTTGTTGTATTGAAAGGTGGCAGGAGGCGGCAAGGGTTGAGATCGACGGTGACAGTGATGATTGGATGGCAAGAATTTGATGGGAGGATTGAAGAAAGGGGAGTGAGGAGCGGAGGCAGATGTGAAGAATGATGGAGCAAAATGATGATGGAGGGAGGATTAATCAAGGGGTTGAACGCAGTGAGGAATTGAGGATATGAGGAATCGGGGAGATGAGGAGATGATGACGGGAGGAAGGGATGAAGGACTTGGGGAGATGAGGAGATGATGATGGGAGGAATGGATGAAGAGGTCGGTGATAGCGGGAGGAAAGTATTGAGGGGACCGGTGATTGAAGGAAATGTTGTGTTCATCGGAGAAGTTGGCGCAGAGACCAAGGATTGAAGATAGGGGAGGAACAACTGAATTTGAAGTATTGACACTGGAAGTGCCGCGACTACGCAGGAGGTGCTGGCAACTTTTGATTCCGTCAACTCAACATCAATCACCATTGACAATGTCTAACTAGTGGGATCAACTTTTAACCACCTCCTGGAGATATACGGAACTCAATTTGTCACAGTTCCATCCCAACCTGCCATGCACCATCTCTCATCCAACCAGACTGACTCCAAATGGAATCATTGTCTAGGCCATCCTGGTGTGGCCACTCAGAAATTGCTTTTCCCAACCTCTGGCTTGACAATCTCCAACTGCAATGTGTGTCAAAATTGCAAGATGACCACCACGGCATTCAATAGCCATTTCAAAACTGCAAACCAGCCATTTTAAATTGTGCACACCAACCTTTTTGGTCTAGTCTCAATTGAATCATCCGGTGGTTGTAAATACTTTTTGAAAATTGTATACCAATACTCACGCTTCAAGACAGTCTCTTTTCTGAAGAAGAAAAGTGAGGCCCTATTGGCCTTTAAACACTTTGTGTCCACTTCTGAACAAAGTCTGAACAGAAAATTAATAACCTTAGTCTCAGACAATGGTGGTGAGCTCAAGAGCTCAGAATTTGAGAATTAATGTCAAGAAGCTGGGATTGCTCACTATTTCTCACCTCCTTATACCCCTCAACAAAATGCCTTGGTAGAAAGTTGTGGTGGTCTTTTATAGACGCAAGTTGGAAGAGGCTGCGCGCTGCGCGCTAAGCAGTAGCAGTGGGCTCAGCAGGGGAAGCGCTCTCAGAAATGGTTCCTGCTTTGCCGCAGCAAGTCGCGCTGCGGGCTCAGCAGCAGTTGAATAGGGCTCAGCATCTGGAGACGCAGGATTAATTGGATTGGATTGCCCGCGGATTGCCCATTGCAAGAAGCAGATCAGATTGCACGGATATATCTTGGATATCTGGAATGGCGCCTTGGGCAGATACGGACATGCGCAGGGGGCTCCAAGTTGGGTGCGGCTCAAGGCTGCATGGACTTAATGGCAGGCGGTTAATACGGATGGATATGGCATATGGGTTGTGGATTATGGGATGGGAAGGATAGAGTTCTGTGCTTAGGGGTTGTATTTCATTATTCTTGCTTGGTTCTGGTTGTACTTAGGTTAGGCTTGAGGGGTAGGCTACTTAAGCCGCACCCTCAACCCGGATATCATACAGAATCAGATCACAGAGGATCACACCGGTTGTCATAGGTTTTTGAAGGATTTTTATTCTCAATTCTCTATCTCTCAGTCAAAGGGTGAACAGTTGAACTCAGGGTTTACAGACGCAAGGGATCAATAACTTCCAAACTTGGAACCATTAAAGGAGAATTCCTCTTTTGAATTCCACATCTGGGGGTCTGGCCGGGAAGTAATCGTTTGTTTGTTGTCTTTAGAAACTAACAAGCGGAATGTCCCATTACCACCCATTGACCGTTGCGGGGTCATCTAACGTTACCCCCACTCCTCTTTCTCCTCCTCCTCCTCCGGCTTCTTGGAAGAAACCCTCATCAGGGGCGGGATACAGTGTTCCATGTTCCAAAAATGGCGCCAACCACAAGCCAGTTTGCATCAGGCCGCGGGACTAACCTCACATCTGGTTCAACACTGATGATGTTGAGCAATTCCTCTGGCAATACAAAGGAATCGCCAACGCAGAAGTTGTGATGGGTTCAGAAAAGGCTTGGCTTGTCAACCTCTTCATCATGGACAAGAGAAGCTTTGGGATGTGGAGGAGATGGAAGGGTATGAGGAACTTGATTGGCCAAAACTGAAGGCAAAAATCTTGGCATGGTGGGGAAGTTGTGAACCTTGGTTTTGGGAAAGCAACTTCCACCAAGCTGCAGCAGAAGAAAGCGCAAATGGTAGAGTCCGGACGCGGGCGCAATTGGGGGATTATGTAGCAATGTTTGATTGGATCTATTGCTACCTGGCAAAGAACAAGGTGATATTGGGGCAGACAGGGGCAATGAAGAGGGTGTTTATGGGAGGGCTCAGTCCCCCACTCCGCAGGCAGGTGCAGCGGCACCTGTACAACAACAAATTGGTGAAAAGTTTTCTGGATGGGAGTATGGCGCTTCTCCCGGACATCCTTGTCATTTGTTGCGCAGGGGAAAGCAAGCTGGACTTAAAGCAACTGATGGAAGACACGGAAAGGTTTTTCCGTATGGGGCAAAACAAGTCTGATTCCCGCACCCTGGAAGCACCAATGCAAGCTCCGGTTGCAGGCCCCTCAAAAATGGAACGCGCTCAGGCAAACCCACCAACAACAAGCCTGGAGGTTAGTGAAATGACGGAATTGATGAAGGATTTGAGGATCTTTATGAGTCAAATGTTGTCCGGGTTGCATAATCCGCCTCCTCACCTTGGGGGAGCGCTTCCATTGTTGAATCCCCCCGTGTTGCCGTTATGCAATTACTGTGGGGACAAGGGGCATTGGCGGTTGGGGTGCAATAACATGACCAAGGACCTCAAGGTGGGATTGGTTTGACTGGTGGGAATGGGATTCATGTTCCGAACGGGCAAGAGGATCTCCTCCAAACCTACAAATCCAACTTTCATGGAGCAAGTGCCCGCGCAAGGACATGAATTAAGGGTAACTGCTCAAGCTTTGCTGGGGATTGTCACCAGTCCTGGGGTATGGAAACCACTGCGCTTGGAAGAAGAAGTGAGGGTGTTAGCAATGGAGGAGTTGGAAGCAGTGGAAAGGATGGATTTGGATTTCAAGGAACAGATACCGCTGGCAGCTCCTAAGCTGATTGCGGGTTTTCAGGAAACAGATGGACAGCCGGTGAATCCGGCCGGGAAGAAGAAGGCAGTGGAAATTGTGCGCAGGGTGATGGGGAATGAAACAACTATTCCCTTTACCTTGAAGGAGTTGGTTGCGGTGTTTCCAGTTGTGGTAAACAAGATTGTGCAAGGGCTGAAGGATTGCGGGCACAATAGTATCCCTCCAATGGTGCAACAGGTTAAATTGGCATGGGATGATGCAAAGCGCAAGCTAGTGGGGATGAAATCAGTTTCAACTCCACTGGCTTACGTTTTGATGAAGATTGCTGGAAGGATGGTGGGGGCGCTGGTGGATAGCGGTTCTATGGTGAACCTTCTCCCTTCTAGATTGGTTGATGAAATGGGATTGGTTTGGCGGAAATGGGTGATGGGGCTTTGCGCGCTCAACAGCGGGGCGTGTCGCGTGGATGGGGTTGTGGAGGAGGAAAAGGTCAAGGTTTCAAGGGTCCGTAAACCACTTTCTTTTCTATTTGTTGATTTCCGGGAGGCCATTTTGTTGAGTTGAGGAATAACAGAGGTAGATGGTAAAGTAGAAGGATGAGGAAAGAAATCCTTCTACTTTGCTCGAGCTCTGTCCTCAGGTAGAGATACTAACAATCAGATGTCACAAGTATTGTGACATGGTAAAAATACAATGAGTATTGAATGAAAAAGAAAGAAGTTGCGCGAGTCTAGAGATTGAGTGGGGAGCACATTCACATGTTCAGTGTGTGACACATAGAAGAAAATGGAAAATGGAAATGAAAACATAGAATCATAAAGAGAACATAAGAAACATAAAGAATAAAAAAATGAAGATAGAGATATGAAAACATGGAGATATGTAAATACTCCAACACATTTTAGGACAACCATTCATGTTCTGGTTCCAAGCGCAAATGACATTTAATCCAGAGGCGGGGAGGGAATCCTTAATGGTGGAAGATTTTTCCAGCGGGAAATTCAAAACCATGATCTGCAATCAGGGGTTGGGGAAGTGGATGCCAGATTTGACTAGCAAGGAGCAGGTGGGAATTACGGAAGAAGCGCAGGAAGCGCGGTTGCTGGAGGACTTATAGCTGGTTTGGATAGCGAGGGGGATGAAAATTCAGATCCTTCTTCCAATTAAAAGCCCACACGTACGCTTTGCCTCTGGCGGAGTAAACAACTGCAGACCGCTGGTGACAGAAGCCAAGTTGGGGGGGAACAAAGGATGAATAGGGGATATGATTGGATTTGCTGAGGGGGTGCTCTAGCTGGTTCACTGCTGGAATAACTAGACACCCCAGAATGTTTGTTTTCTTATTTTCTTCTCTCTGGATTGGCTTTGGGATTTTTGCTGGCGAGGGATGGTTTATTTTAGATACGGGCACGGCGCAAAGCTTGGTCTGCCAATGCAAGGACAAGCCCCGCATTCCGGAAGCAAAAGCATGGCCAATTTCCAATAGATGATTCATGGAACCAGGAAGGCGCGTGGCGCGGAACGGATTTGTTTCAAAGAGCAAAGGCGCAGGCTTGGCAATGGGTTGGCTTTTTTTTTAAAAAAATAAAAAACTCTTTTTTAAGTTTTCTTGGTTATCTTATAGATGGAAGGTGCGGATGGGTTTGGGCAGATTCTTTTTTTTTTATCTCTCATGGATGTGCGCGCGCGGCTGGTTTTCTTTGTACTCTCTCTCTTTTGTAGATAGGTACGGGGAACTGTGTGGCAGTTTGTCTGGGGCGGTCCAGGTACCTTGAGTGGATACTTCTCACTCTCATTGATTCCTCAATCTCACGGGTTGCTCTCAAAAGCGCAGATCTTTTGGGCGGATGTTCTTA
The DNA here is from genome assembly GCA_025617555.3 of Puccinia polysora. NCBI lineage: Eukaryota > Fungi > Basidiomycota > Pucciniomycetes > Pucciniales > Pucciniaceae > Puccinia > Puccinia polysora. The sequence goes on from CM062633.1 coordinate 2,282,861, forward strand.
CTCTCACAAGATACTCTCAGGGGCATGAATCCCTCTCACTCTTGCCAATCTGCGCGCGGATCTTATTTCTCTCAGGGGTCTCACAAAGCCTAAAAGCTGCTCAGGATGGCGCGGAAAAAGTCCTTATCTTTGCATAGGGGCGGGGAAGGAACAAGATAGATGGAAAAGAAAGAGGAGAAAGGGGGGCAATCTGTCTAAGCCGGCCAAGTCCTCATCACATCCTCCACGTTGTAAGACTCCAAACGGTGCTAGGCTGTGGCAGTTCTGTGGAGGGGAAAGGTGCTGTTTAGGCTGCCCTCCTGATTGTTACAAAAATATTTAAATGAAACCAAGATCAAGGTCCAGAACCTGGTAAACGAGGAATCAAGGAGTAGGGGATAAAGATGATAATAGTTTAATAGCAATGGAACAGCACTATCTGAGACAAGATTATGCAGGGGAAAAAACTTGGACAAAAGAAGTTAAAGTCCTCTTAGAGTTCAAAGAACAAAAGCCGTTGTATGTAAACAACGCCCACAAGCTAATAACTCTGGTTGTCAGCAGAAGATTTGGGATTATCAACTCAAACCCAAGCAACCTCCAGGTTCTCAATGAACCTGCCCAACTCTCTGAAATCCAGCACTTGAAGGGTACCAGATAACTGAGGGTGGCTGCACAAGACAAAGCACAATGTTTAAGAAGCTCCAAAGCAAACAGTAACTGATTTGAAGCAAGGATAACCTCAACACTTCTCAAGGGACTCAAGAATAGGCTGGCAGAATGCAACTCCAAAGAAAATAAAGGGAGGTATAACACTCCAGGTCTTAAGCTTGATAAGACCTCTTCAATCAATTGTGATTGGCTCCAGAAAGGTGATCAGGGATCAGGACCAGTATGGTCAGAGAAAGGGATCAAGGAGTGGTATAACACACTCAAAAATTCCAACAGACAGAATTCTTCTTCAACCAGCAAGGCTATTGGTTGGTGATAAGGATCAGGCCACAGAGGGGCAAGACTCAAGGTCAAAAATGGATCAGGGGGCAATCAAAGATATACCCAGGATAAGGATCAGGATCAAATTTCTTGATAACGGGGGGACACAGGCACACACCCCTATGGATCAATTTCTATGATGATGTTATGATGATCTGATGTATGATATGCTCCCCTCCAGAAAAAAGCAGGGGAGAGCCCCTCCTTTTATAGACCAGAGGCCTATACACTATTTACAAGAGAGATTTACAAATGGGAGCGGAATTTTTTTTTTTTTTTTTTTTTTTAAGGATCAAGATCATGAGAAAACAAACAAAAAAAAAAGAAACAAACAGGTACTTGGAGAAAAAAAGAAACCTAAAGAGGGATGCCTGCAGGCATCCTGATGGGCCCGGGCAACTTCCAAGGCCGTGGATGACCGCCGGCAGGTGTCCGACGGGCATGGGCGACTGCCGAGGCCGCAGATGACCGCCGGCAGGTGTCCAACGGGCATGGGCGACTTCTGAGCCCGCGGACAACCACCAGCAGGTGTCCAACGGGCACCAGCAACGTAAGAGACCCGCGGACGACCGCAAGCTAGGAGGGGAGGAAGAGGTTTGACGGTGAGGTGGTGATGGGTATGAGATCGGAAGCTGGTCGGTAGATAGTTGCACAAGGAGGCTTGATGAAGCAGGGATCGGATCCAAGTGAAGGCAAGGTTGAGGAGGTTAGCAGGGATGGATGGGATGGACCAAGGATGATGGTTGGAATGGATTCAATCGAGTTCTTCAAAGCCGTCATCCCTGGTGGTAGATAGCTCAAATTGATTGATGCTAGGGGTGGGCTTGATGGATGACTCGGAGCAGGCTGGTGAAAATAGTTCAAATGGAGAGAGTAGGCAGGTTGATCGGCAGTGAGGATCAAGTTCCAATTGGTTGCAAGTGATGGATCTGATCCAATGGATTTGTTTGTCAAACCAGATCTCAATTGAAAGGAATGAGAGATGAAGATGGCATGAGTGGTGAGACCAATGAGGCTCAATGGGTTTGGGATCTGGATGGATGATGGAAGTGCGTTGCAGGGGTTGAGGACCTGGTAGCGATGAGGATGGAAATGGCAATGATTTTTCTTTTTTTTGATAATGATACCTATGAAGTGATTTTTTTTTTTTTTTTTTGATAATGATACCTATGACTGATGATAAGGAAAACATTAAAATCTCTGCACTGGCCAGGGTGTCCAGGATGGGGCACCACATCTCTCCCCAACTTACAGACTGTCCCTAGTCTGCTCCCAAGTTTGATGCCATAAAAAGAGAAAGGAAAGAAAGATGATTGAAACCAAGAAATGGCCTTTTTTTTGATCTTTAGAGTGAAAAAGAATATTTTGATCCATCCAAAGGGAAATCCTAGAAGTGGCTGAGATGAAATGAAGAAGGCGTCCTAGGTGCTCACATCCGTGGCCTGAAGTGGAGTTTTGAAAATGACAGTAGTAGGAGCCCCTGGTGGTGCACAAATTGGGAGGACTTACTTTTGGAACAGGTTTCCCCCACAAGAATGAAATTTCTTGACCTGATCAGCAGAGAACCTTCTGGCCATCTGGGTACCATCCAGTTCCTCCAAAACATATGATCCACCTCTAACTTGACAGACCACTCGGTAAGGACCATTCAAGCGGTTAGAGAAAAGTTTTCCCCACTGAGTTTCCAAGGAACGATTATAAGCCAATACCAGATCACCAGGGTTTAAAGGGTTCCTGATTTGATTTAGGTGTTTATCTTCCCAATACTGAACTGATTTTGCTCTTGATTCCATCATCTTCTGATAAGCTTTGTTACAAATATCTTCACTCCGCTCCAGTTGCTTTGATCTGGCAACTAATAGGTCAGTAGTTGAGGAAACTTGTTCCCAAGAGATGCCCAAGAAAGACTCCATTTCAAGATCAAGAGGAAGAACAGCCCTCTGACCAAAGATGATTACATAAGGAGAGTAACCAGTGGTTTGCTTGGTGGAAATTCAATCAGAGAAGAGGACCAAGGGGAGAAACTGCCAACAATTCTTGCCACTTTCACCAGCCAATTTAACCAGAGCAGCCTTCAAGGGCGCATGGCCTCTTTCCACCATGCCTTGGCCTTCAGGATAATAGGGAGTAGTAACTCTATTTTGTCCAGGGAGCAATTGGATCATTTCAGCAAGTTTTCCACCAAATTCCGAGCCAACATTGGTAGAATAAGATTGGGCCAAGCCATAACGCATTTTCCAAGTCTCATAAAGGAAAGCTGCTACTGATTCAGAGCTGAGGTTCTTAAGAAACTTTGCTTCAACCCATCCAGAAAAATCATCTCTAGCCACAATGAGGTACTTAGCTCCACCAGCCTTAATGTGAACCACATCCATAGCAATCCTCCCAAAGAAAGTGGCCTCTCCAGTGGGGTAATGAATTTTGGCCGGGCGCCTAAGATCCCGTTTCTGGAACACTTCACAACTCCTGCACCATTGAGCAATGGATTTCTTCAGGGATAGCAACCAAAATCATTTGGATATTTGTTGATAAGTTTTGGTTTCCCCACGATGACCAAGGCCTTCATGGAGATTTTCCAGGATTTAATTTTGCTTAGAAGGGATAGTGACCACAACAAGTGCACAAGGCGTTGCTCTTTTCATAAGCCTAGAACCTTGGACAAAGAAGTTGGAGGAATTCCTTTTAAGGGACCAAAATTCTTTGGCAGAGAGATCAGGGGGTCTTTGGAGAGTTGAAAGGTACTGCTCTAACTTAAGCCAGAAACCTTTCTGGAAACCAGAGTAATTTTGGGAGGAGAAGGCAAATACAGGGCGGACCAAGGGTTCTTCCTCATCAAAATCCATTCCAACCTCTGATTCATTTTCTCCAATAGGGAGTTGAGACAAACCATCAGGCATGTTGAAAGATTTCCCAGGCCTGTGAACAATATCAAAAGAGAACAACTGGATGAAAGCCACCCAAAGAGTCATTGGAGCATTTGGGGGGCTGGGAGCTTTGATCATTTCAATAATGGATCGTGCATTGACTTGTAACTCAAAGTGTTGACCCCAAAGGACATTCTGGAGCTTTTTCAACATTTGGGCCACACCGCAAAGTTCCAGTTTTGGCTGGGAGTACCTGGATTCCACATCTGAGAAAAGAAGAGATTCATACAGAGCAGGAAAATCCAAACCATTATCATCTTCCTGGGTAAGGACAGCCCCAACAGATTGATAACTCAAGTCTACTGCCAGCTTGATCTTGCCGGCTCCGGGTCCATAAGTGATCTTTTTCAAAACAATGTCTTTCCCAACAAATGTTTTGAGCAACTGAAATGATTGTTTGTAGTCTTGGGTCCAAATCCATTCAGCATCCTTCCTGGTTAAGCAATGCAAGGGAATAAAGATTTTGGATATTGAGGGAATGAAGATCCTGACATAAGTTATGACACCTAGGAAACCTCTAACTTCCGTCGGATTTATTGGAGTAGGCCAGGAGATGATTTTGTTGACTTTAGAGGGTGCCATCCTTCTTCCTTCCTTGCAGACCACATGACCAACAATTTCCAGAGCAGGGACACAAGCCGCCAGTTTGGATCCAGAGACAGTAAGGCCAGATTCCTCGATTTGAAACAGAATCCTCTCCAAGGTAGTAGCATATTCCCAAATAAAAAGACAAATTCCTGAATGCCAAGGTAAGAGCTCATTATCATAGTCAGATACTGGACCTTTAATTCCGCCATCGTCAATAAAGATACCAGCATGATCAGGGATTTCATCCTGGAGGATCCACATCATCTGAGCCTGATAGACTGCAACCAAGTTGGTGGCTCCTTGAGGCAATTGAGTCAGCTGAAATCAACCAAGGGGAGTATTGAAAGTAGTGAGGGGACAAGAAAAAGGATGCAAGGATTGTTAGTCATAGCCACCCATAATGTCACCTAGACCATAGCAAGCTCTCCCAGAGAAGGATTCAACAAATCCTTCAGTGGCAGGAGGCACACCAGAGTCTTTAATAGTAACTTTATTGAGAGGTTGGAGATCATGAACTACTCTAAGTTTACCATTACTCTTTAGAACACAGAAAACAGGACTGGAATAGCTAGAAGTCGATTGTTTGTATAAACCGGTTTGGACTCGTTTGCGGACCAACTTGATGAATTCGTTGACTTTAGCAACAGGGATTGGGATCTTTTTCTTTTGCCAATGGTCATGTTCAACTACAGGGATGATGTAAGGGAGACCATAGGATTCTTTCAAGAAACCTATCTCTTCTTCACAGAATCCAATATATTTTTCCCTTAAAGACAAGATATTTTTGATCAAATTTAACTCATCAGGAAGAAGCCATCCATCTGGACCAAATTTGACCACTTTCAGACGTTCTTCAGTGACCCAACCAGAGGGATTAAATGGACCAGTGAGGGATTTGGATAGACCACAGTAAGGATTGTGGGATAGAGGAGGACGCATAAGAGGAGGATTGAGTTTGAGAGGAATTGTTTGGTTGACTGGCTGGACCTTCTTTGCAACTGGTTTTTACTTGGTGGAAAAGGAGAGGAATCCTTGCTTCCTCCAGGCATTGACCAGTGAGACCTGACTACAAAAACTGAGACCATATTCCAACATCTTCCAAGTCAAATGTTCTGCTACGTCCTTGAAACGTGCCTTCTCCATAAAAGAGGATCCAAAAGATAACACATTGCTCACATGTGTGGCACAGGGTAGAGTTTTGAAAACAACAGTAGTAGAAGCCCCTGGTGGTGCAAAATTGGGAGGACTTACTTCTACCCCAAATTGCCTCCACCTAAGACCAAACTCCTTCATACCAAAGCCACCAAGAAAAGAATAGAGATTGAGATCTAGTTTAGACTCATTGCAGAGATTCAAAACCGGAATAGAGGATGAGTGATCAGGCTGAAAAGAAAAAGGAAGAGAAGATACAAAAGATCCAGACAGAGAAGAAGTATCTTTGGATTCTTTGGATTTTTCATCTGTTTGATTTTTTATCTTATTTGGATGAGAAGGAAATGATGGGGAAAAAGAAAGATATGCCTCTGAGGTGGGAGTTGGTCCATGAGTTGAAGTCTGAGGCTGAGAAGAACTTCAACTATCAGTAGGGCCAACTATTCTGCTAAAAAATGAGGATGAGAGGAATGAGGGTTTTCTTTCTGCTTTCCTTTCAGGACAGATTTGGGAGGATGACCAGGGAAGTCTCTTTCCCAACAACCAGAATCCAGAGAACAAAGAGGAACTTCAATCTTTCTGCCATCAGCATCAGGGAGGAGAATTCTCTCCCCAACTTGATCAGAAAACATCAGGGTAGCACCAAAGTCCATTAAGAAAGGCCTTCCCAAGATCATGGGACCATCCAGACAAGTGATCCAGAAGTGACAGGTGCCAACAATATTTTGACCAATTTGAACAGGAATATCCTCAGCAATACCAACCAGCTCACAGGACTGATTCCCAATTCCATAAACCGCAGAGTTGAAACTGGCCCTTGGGCTAAGTTTAAGGTTGCAGGCCATGGAGTCCAAAATCAAGTTGAGCTGAGAACCCAAATCCACAAGGAGAGGAACCGTTTTAGTTGAATCACCAAGATAACATGGAAGAAAACCAAGAGGACAGGAATACAGGTTGGTATCTGAAGAGGGATCTGTTCCACCAGAATCCTCTATCAGAGTACCAGAGGAGACCTTTGATTTGTCAGGACCAATCTCCTCACGTTGACGGGAAACCCGTTTCGTCATCCCTTCTGCCACAGATGGAGAGATTGACAGGAGTTCAGCCACAGATAGATCAGGAATTTTAAGATCAGAAATTTTCTTTAATACTCCTTCCACAGCATTAGGGTAGTCCTTCAAGATTCCCCTCTCAAATCAAACTTTGGGCTGGGTGGAGGGAGGAAGATCAGGTGACATAGGTGATGGAAGAGGATCTGAAGGTTGGGCAGGTTGAAGAGGGGGAAGATCAGAGTTGTCCTGGAACCTTTCCATAAGTGGTTCCCTTTCTACTTCCATTTCTTCCGCATCAGAGGAAGGAGGCTCAGGTGAATATTGACGTTTAATGGGTTTTTGCAGAATTGTGGATGGAACAGGAGGAGACTTATGAGGTTTTGGTTCCTCATGGCGTTTCCTAGCTGGATCGGATTGATAGGTGCCAGGGAAGCTGGAAGAAGTGATAGCTGGGGAATACCAAGGTTGCAGAGTTGCACAGGACAATTGAAAATCCACAGAGACCAAGGATTCCTTCTTAGGAGTTGGTGGTTGGTATGAGGCCACCACATGACGGATTGGTTGAGACAAATCAAAAGGGATCAAAGCACCGTTAGGAAGGAAAAAATTATTTCCCTTCTGCTCTACTAACTTTTCCTCCTTGTCCTTCTGGAGTTCAGGACATCTACCGGTACCATGGCCTTCCCTATGGAAATAATAACAGACTATAGTAGACTTAGGAACAGAATTAGCGGGTTTAGGAGTGGCTAAAGGGGATATTTTCTGATCTATTTTATTCTCAAATGCCTGAAGTAATTTAGTGATCTCATCTATAGTAGGTGTCTCCCAGTGGGTCTGAGGATTGGGTTTAGGTCTGCAATTGGCTTCCATCTTATTCATGATTTTGTTAGAAGCTTGAAAAGAGGGGGCAAGGACTGGTTCAGTTATTTTAGGTTTTTCAAAGGTGAGAGCTGTTTGACCTTTCATCACTTTATCCACAGTATTCTTAAGAACCATGAAAGCAGGGAGCTTGAACCAATTGTCTCTTGTTGTGATCATGGATCCAGATTTCCCCAATTCATCCTTAATTCTTTCCTGCACTCCTGGAGAGAAAGACTGAAAAAGTTGCACTCAAATTTTGTCCAACGTATCAATGTGATTGTTCCAGATAAGATAGGACTGGATAGGGTCCCAAGATTTTCTGAAATTCTGATAGTCAGAGGCTGAGGAGATACCACCATTGGAGATCCATTGAGAAACCAGGGCATCCAAGTCTTGCAAAGTAAATCTGGCTACATCTATTTTTCCCCAATAGGCCAACATAGCCTGCTTCAGGAGCCTCCAGTTGTGAGTTTCAAATCCCTCAAACAATCTTATAACCTCCATAACTTTGTCAGAAGAGATAAAAAATTGTAACTGATAAGCCATATCATATTCACTGGCACCATCCACTTCTGCAGCCATCTCATAGGAGTCCAGGAATTGTTTGACATTGGTCCCATTGAAGCCTAAATTTTTGTTCTGAGGTTTGATTTTGACCATCTTTGCCCAAAAAGATGAAGAGGATCCAGCAGATTCCATGTTGAAGGGTTCCTAAGAGATCCAAACAAGAAGATTTCCAAGGTGGCTCACAAGTGTGGCAAGAGTAGATTTTCACAAAAAACAACAAGGATCTTGCCCAGGTGGTGCACAATTGGGAGGACTTACTTCTGGACCAAGTGACCTCCACGGATCAGATCTGAAAAAAGAACAAACAGAAAAAGAAAGAAAAGAAGAAGAAAAAAAATCGGGTTGGATTTTGGAGTTGATTCTTCAAGTTGGGACTGTAAATCCCAAGGTTGCTGGTTCAATCCCAGCCCGGGGGACCAAATGTAAGACTCCAAACGGTGCTAGGCCGTGGAAGTTCTTTTGAGGGGAAAGGTGCTGTTTAGGCTGCCCTCCTGAGTGTTACAAAAATAGTTAAATGAAACCAAGATCAAGGTCCGGAACCTGGTTAATGAGGAATCAAGGAGTAGGGGATAAAGATGATAATAGTTTGGTAGCAATGGAACAGCACTATCTGAGACAAGATTATGCAGGGGAAAAAACTTGGACAAATAAAGTTAAAGTCCTCTTAGAGTTCAAAGAACAAAAGCCGTTGTATGTAAACAACGCCCACAAGCTAATAACTCTGGTTGTCAGCAGAAGATTGGGGATGATCAACTCAAACCCAAGCAACCTCCAGGTTCTCAATGACCCTGCCCAACTCTCCGAAATCCAGCACTTGAAGGGTACCAGATAACTGAGGGTGGCTGTACAAGACAAAGCACAATGTTTAAGAAGCTCCAAAGCAAACAGTAACTGATTTGAAGCAAGGATAACCTCAACACTTCTCAAGGGACTCAAGAATAGGCTGGCAGAATGCAACTACAAAGAAAATAAAGGGAGGTATAACACTCCAGGTCTTAAGATTGATAAGACCTCTTCAATCAATTGTGATTGGCTCCAGAAAGGTGATCAGGGATCAGGACCATTATGGTCAGAGAAAGGGATCAAGGAGTGGTATAACACACTCAAAAATTCCAACCGACAGAATTCTTCTTCAACCAGCAAGGCTATTGGTTGGTGATAAGGATCAGGCCACAGAGGGGCAAGACTCAAGGTCAAAAATGGATCAGGGGGCAATCAAAGATATACCCAGGATAAGGATCAGGATCAAATTTCTTGATAACGGGGGGACACAGGCACACACCCCTATGGATCAATTTCTATGATGATGTTATGATGATCTGATGTATGATATGCTCCCCTCCAGAAAAAAGCAGGGGAGAGCCCCTCCTTTTATAGACCAGAGGCCTATACACTATTTACAAGAGAGATTTACAAATGGGAGCGGAATTTTTTTTTTTTTTTTTTTTTTTAAGGATCAAGATCATGAGAAAACAAAAAAAAAAAAAAGAAACAAACAGGTACTTGGAGAAAAAAAGAAACCCAAAGAGGGATGCCTGCGGGCATCCTGATGGGCCCGGGCGACTTCCAAGGCCGCGGATGACCGCCGGCAGGTGTCCGACGGGCATGGGCGACTGCCAAGGCCGCAGATGACCGCCGGCAGGTGTCCAACGGGCATGGGCGACTTCTGAGCCCGCGGACAACCACCAGCAGGTGTCCAACGAGCACCAGCAACGTAAGAGACCCGCGGACGACCGCAAGCTAGGAGGGGAGGAAGAGGTTTGACGGTGAGGTGGTGATGGGTATGAGATCGGAAGCTGGTTGGTAGATAGTTGCACAAGGAGGCTTGATGAAGCAGGGATTGGATCCAAGTGAAGGCAAGGTTGAGGAGGTTAGCAGGGATGGATGGGATGGACCGAGGATGATGGTTGGAATGGATTCAATCGAGTTCTTCAAAGCCGTCATCCCTGGGGGTAGATAGCTCAAATTGATTGATGCTAGGGGTGGGCTTGATGGATGACTCGGAGCAGGCTGGTGAAAATAGTTCAAATGGAGAGAGTAGGCAGGTTGATCGGCAGTGAGGATTGAGTTCCAATTGGTTGCAAGTGATGGATCTGATCCGATGGAATTTTTTGTTGAACCGGATCTCAATCGGAAGGAATGAGAGATGAAGATGGCATGAGTGGTGAGACCAATGAGGCTCAATGGGTTTGGGATCTGGATGGATGATGGAAGTGTGTTGCAGGGGTTGAGGACCTGGTAGCAATGAGGATGGCGATGGCAATGATTTTTTTTTTTTTTTTGATAATGATACCTATGAATGATGATAAGGAAAACATTAAAATCTCCACACTGGCCAGGGTGTCCAGGATGGGGCACCACAAAGTTGCAAGCCGCTGTGCCTAGGGATTGGAAATCCACCAAGACCTTGCATTGCGCATTGGCGGTGTGTGCGTAGGGAACCGCTAGAAACCGCCGGAGGAGTTTGTCTGTGTTGTTTACCATTGGGTCAAACCTTGCCAAGGGAAGTGTCAGTACTAGGGGGATTTCCGGGATCTCAGATGTTGTGGCCGGAGGGGTTGGAGCAGCTGCGGGTTCCTGTGACAACTCAATCACCACAGGAGACGGCACACGCATGGGCTCCGGTGATGACCTGGGACCAGGTGATGGTGATGGCGGCATTGGAGACTACACTGGAGGAGGAGGTGGTCTTGGAGCAGTGGGAGGACGCAGTGGTGGCAGAGGAGGAGCTGGCCTTGGTGGGGGTGAAGGAGGCACAGCCCAACATTTTGGAATCCTTGAGTCCATTGAAGGTACATTCATCCAAACCCATGCGGCCCACTAATGGGCGGTGTTCCGGAAGGCCGCAAAGTTTGGGAAATCCTGGCGCCTTGGAGGTCCCGCCCAGCGGAACTGCAAGCCCAAGTCGTGGCTCTTGCGCTATGGAGGATTTTGCGGGGAGCGTCGCGGGCAATTGCAAGGCAAGCCAGGCAGGGTCCACTCATTTTTCAAGATCTCCTTATTGCTCAAGTTCACAAAGGAGTTGCAACAGGTCCTCTTGCCTGGGCAACTTTGGGGGGGGTTGCATGGCATGCCCTCCGGCAGGGAGCAGCGGCAGTGTCTGGCTTGGCACAGCTCACAGGTGCGCAGGCCCGGAAGGATTTGGGACGGGAGGCCCTTCTGGCTGCAGTAAGTGCAGGACATATTTGTTGAGGGGTGTTGCATGGGGTTTTTCTTTTTCTTTCTTTGGGCTGATGAAGGGGTACAGTTGGAGGTGGTATAGCTTGGGTATAGTGAGAGTTATGTGAGATATTGGTGGATCACTGGGGACAGAACTCAATTTGGGGGGGATTTGGTGGTCTTTTATAGACGTGAGTTGGAATAGGCTGCACGCTGCGCGCTCAGCAGTAGCGGGGGGCTCAGCAGGGGAAGCGCGCTCAGCAATTGGTGCGGCTTTTCCGCAGCAAGTGGCGCTGCGGGCTCAGCAGCAGCCAAATTGGGCTCAGCATCTGGAGACGGGGGATGGACCATATTGTATTGGATTGGACGGGTTGCGCTTGGATCAGGTGTTGCAAGACGCGGATTGGATTGCGCGGATATATCTCCAATATTTGGAATGGCCCATTGGACGGATACGGACATGCATGGGGGGCTCTGAGTTGGGTGCGGCGCAAGGCCGCGTCATGAGAAGGACAAACCAGATGGACTTAATGGCAGGTGGGTAATATGGATGGATACGGGATATGGGTTGTGGATTATGGCATAGGAAGGATAGGGTTGAGGCTAGAATTCTGTGCTTAGGGGTTGTATTTCATTATTCTTTCTTGTTTCTGGTTGTACTTAGGTTAGTGTTGAGGGGTATGCTACTTAAGCCACACCCTCAACCCGGATATCATAGAGCATTGGATCACAGAGGATCACACTGGTTTTCATAGGTTTTGGAAGGATCTTTTTTCTCAATTCTTCATCTCTCAGTCAAAGGGTGAAAAGTCAAACTCAGGGCTTAAAGATGCAAGGGATCAATAACTTCCAAACTTAGAACCATTAAAGGAGAAGTTCTCTTTTGAATTCCACAACGTGCAAATAGATCAATCATTGAAAAGGAGAGATGTCTGTTCAATCACAGCCAACTTCCCCCTTGTTACTGGTCCAAGGCAGTCAAAACCGCTACTGATGTCCTCAATATACTACCTGTGGGATCCAATTGCAACCTTATTCCCTACACAATCTGGTTCAACTCCAAATTTAATTACAAGATACTTTGACCTTTTGGCTGCACAACCTTTTTCCACATTCCCAAAACCAATGGTGACTTCAAACTGAGTGTCTCTGGCTTCAAGGGCATCATGTCAGGTTATAGCAACCAATTCTTATCTTACAAAATACTCATTCCCACTGATGGTAAGGTCCATATCACTGCTAATGCAAGATTCAATGAAACCAAGTTCAGAAAAGGCTCAACTCACTCTCCCTTTCCATGTATCTCTGATCTTACCAATGATTCAGTTCACCTTCCCAAAGATCTGGGTACCACTCCACTCATTAATCCTGATCCCTCAAGTCCATCCAAGCTTGTCAATGAGATGGCACCTACTGATGGAGACTCAAAGCTCCGTCACAGCAAAGTCAGCACCAACAACAATGTCACATACCCTAAGCGTGAAGGACCCCTCTCTATCTGGCCGTCAACTATACAGAGCCAGCCACACTGGATGAAGCTCTGAATGACAATTTCAGGCTCAAATGGGTCAAAGCCATGGATAAAGAACTACTCAACCTGGAATCCTATAATCTGTGGGAAGAGAAAGACACCAACCCCGACTCCAAAGCAATTAAGTGTGTTTGGGTATTTCAAACCAAGTGCAATGCCAAGAACAAAATCATTGAATTCAAGGCTTGAATCTGCGTACAAGGCTTCAATCAAAGGGAGGGAGTCAATTTTGAAAGTGTATTTCCCCCCATGGGCGGCAAAAAATCTCTTTGACTGCTCACTACCTATGCAGCCAAGAATGACCTGCTCTTCCACCAGCTTGATGTAAAATCAGCTTTCCTAAATGCCCCACTAAAGGAAAAAATCTTCATTGCTCCTCCGGCCAATGTCACTACATCATCCAGCAAAGCCCTCAAGCTTAAGAAAGCACTTTACAGCCTGAAAAAAGCGCCCATGGCATGGTATCAGACACTCAGCTCTTGGCTAAGCAGTGTAGGTTTTAATCAAAGCAAATTTGACAACTGTGTTTTCTACTCTGATGACACGTGGTTGTAAATCCATGTGGGCAATATAGCAATCTTCAGAAAAGACCTGCTAAAGTTCAAGAGACTAATGAAATCTTGTTTAAAAATTAAGTATATGGGCCAAGCTTCAATGCTTCTTGGCATCAACATAGATGTCACAAAGAACGGTTTCAAACTATCTCAGTTGACTTACATCAACTTGTTGGTCAGCAAATACAATCTTCCAAGTCACAAAGAACACTCAACCCCTTTCAAGCCAAATGTCAAGCTGCTAGCATCCACCTCTGAGGAACATGAGCAATTCATAAATACCGGTTGTGACTACAGAAAGATCATTGGCAAATTACTGTATGTCAGCTTCAATATGCAAATGGACATCACCTTTGCAACAAACTATATGTTGCAATTTCTCACAAAACCCAATTCCACCCACTACAAGGCAGCTCTAAAGGTTGTCAACTATCTCAAACATACCAGTTCAAGGGGCTAAATTTCACCAAAAGGGAGACTCCCAATGAACTGATTGCGTACGTGGACTTGGACTGGGCCACATTCCCCCAAACTCATTGCTCAATCTCTGGGATCTTGATCACCTGAAAGGGGAAACTAATCACTTGGAAGTAAAAGAAGCAGCCAACAATCTCACTCTTGACCACCAAATCCAAATACAAATTGGTGGGTGATGGGGTGAAGGAGGTCCTCTGGCTAAACACCCTCCTGGCAGAGTTCATCTGATTCAAACCACTCAAGCCCATGCTTATCCTTGAAGACAACAAAGTTTGCATCAAGGTGGCTCTTCAACAAGCCAATCACTCCTCTTTCAGAACCAAACATATTGACATTTGACACCACTTCATCAGAGAATAACTGGAAAAAGGAAAAATTGGCCTGCAGAAGGTTTCTTCACAAAAAAACTACGCCAATTTCTTGACCAAGCCGGTATCAAGGGTAATCCTTGAAACATGCCTGGGCGCAATGAATGTGTCCTGAGCATGAGCCTGAGAGATGGGTTTTCTGTTTAATTTTCTTTTCTTTTTCTAATTATCTCTCAGTTTCATTTACTTCACCTCAGTTTCTCCATATCATATAGATTTTCTCTATCTCATGTGCTTCAGTGAATTTGCACAATTTTCACATCTCTGCACGGTTTTACTTCCAGTCCCGCGGGCTCTAGTTCAAGTCTTGCGCGCTCCAGTGCCAATACTCCATATTGGATTGGCACTTGGAGGCTACTTCAGCCCTGACTTGCGCACTCCTCTTTCCTTTTCCTCACACAACCACAACAGTTGTGTCACTGGATTGAGGGTTCTTTGAGTCAGTTAAGCCTCACTCTTCTATCCTTCCCTCTGTCTGATGTTTTCTCTAATGGTCTCCTCATTTATCATCTAAAGAAGATTTATGTAGGCTTGCGTTCAGGTTTCTCAGTTACAACATCACCTTACACATTTCACTCCTGCAAATCCTGTTTTTAGGTTATTATATCTTCATTCTTCCTCAAACCTTTTCTTTTGTACTTTTTCATCCTTTCTTCCTTTCTGATGAAATGAAACCTTTTTTTAGTTGCCTCTGAATTCTACACATACCATGTTATTTTTTTTTTTATACTAACTCCAACAAAAATCTCCTAACAGCTCCCACTCCCATTTTCGAGTGGCTGTTGCCTCCATTGCTGGTCCAAAGATCTCTGTGCCGTTCTTCTCCAATCCGGACTTGGCCTCCTTGACTCTCCTTCCAATACTCCAACTCCCGCCCATCTAGATCAACCCAATTCCGCCTGGTCTCTCCATACCATGCGGCCATCCAAAGCAACAACAAAGATTGCGGTCAAGGAATTGAGGAAGGAGAAATTGACCAGTACCTCTGCTATTTGGATGAGTGGATACTGGTCATCCTCCAAAGTTTGGTTGGAATCCCAGCTGCAGAGAATTTCAAGCTCCTCCCTGAGAATCATTGTGCCAGTGGTGAACTCCATCACAGGCTCTGCCTCGCCATCTCCCTTCCTTATATCTTCCCCAAATCTCTCCCTCTTATTCTTTTAACCAGCTAAATTATATGAATAGGATACAAAAAAATATCTCTACCTAAAAATTTAAATTATTTTCCATGCTCCTTGATTCTTTTATATAATCTTTGAAATAAATATGATGACTTTCCTGCCCCAGAAAGGAATCCTCTTGATTCCCTGCACCATCCTACAAAGAGAGACACACCCACACACAAAACAAAAGAAACTCCTAAAAAAAATCTGCAAATAACCCATCACCTAAGGGACCTGTACCACCCCAGGCAAAGGCCTCTAGAGACTAGAACTTCCACGCTTCTCTGGTGATCTGAGCTTCCCCACCCTCCTATCCCCCAAAACTTGAAAATTGACCCCAACGTTGTGGTGACCAATCTGGGACACCACGAAAAAAAAAAAAAAATTGGATTTCAGTTGTACCCCTATGGTTACCTTCATTTCCCCCCATCTCTCAACTCCTCCCTGTCCTAGCGGTCTAGGACAGGCCTCTTGCCTTTCTCTTTGCTTCGCTCCCCTCTTCCTATGTTCAACTCCCACTTGTCGCGCTCGCGGCCCTGACTTTTGGCGACGCAAGCAATCGTCGAACCACTTTTGACGATCCCATCCACCACTGATCTGCTCATCCATCCCTGCCTCAATCTTTGGAGGCCATGACCGTTGGCGGCTCCAGTCCGAGATCTTCCCTCCATGCCAAGTCGGTCGTCTCCGAGATTGACCCCCACTTCCGTTCGCTCCGCAAAGCCGTGCATCCCACCATCGTCGTCACCCCAAGTCCCCTCTCAACATCTTCACATCACCGCCTGGTCTCAGGATGATCCTCATCATCGATCCATCATGGCCATCGCTCATAGCCCTCTACCCGATCACCTCCTTTGTCTCCATCAACTTGCTAAGATCCCCAACCTCTTTGAGCTCATCCCTCCCAACCTGTCTCCTACTCGTGTCGTTTGTTATAACTCTCTCACCATCGATCCATCTCTCGTTACCACTCCCCAACTTCTTGATTGACCCTCGCGATGGCCGGTTATCCTCCCTCTTCTGCAACCAATCCACTCTACCTCCTCCACGCCCATCATCCAATCCGACCGACGACCGCGAGCGACCGCTTGCGGCCGTTGGAACTTTCACCCCGTTGTCGCCGCCAATTGGGCAACGACAACCGTTGTCGACACCCCCAACCGCTGTCGCGGGTGTCCATCTGGTTGCCCGCGGTCATTCTTGACGCGGGCGACATCTTTTTTTTCTCTCATGTAATTTTTTTTTTTTTTTTATTATGTTTTCATTTTTTTCCGCACCTATTTGTAAATCTCTCTTGTACATAGTATACAGGGCCTCATGTCTATAAAAGGAGGGGCTCTCCCCTGCCTTTTGGCCCATCATGAGAGCATCAGAACATCAGAGGATCCAATCCATCCTATGAGACCATCATCAGTAATCAACTTATCTGTGGGCATCCTTCCCCACCTATCTGAGCCATTTATCCGGGTATATCCATGATTGCCCTCTTGATCCTTTGAGCCTCCATACTCAAACTCTGTCCTTTGTGACCTTGATCCTTATCACCAACCAATAGCCTTGCTGGTTGAAGAAGAATTCCTGTCTTCCTGAATTCTTGAGTGTGTTATACCACTCTGATCCCTTTTTCCGACCATACTGGTCTTGATCTCTCCTTGATCATCTTTCTGGAGCCAATCACGTTTGATTGAAGAGGTTTTATTAAGCTTAAAACCTGGAGTTTTATACCTCCCTTCTTCTTTGAGGTTGAATTTTGCCACGCTATTCTTGAGTCCCTTGAGAAGTGTTGGGATATTCTTGCTCAAATTTGTTATTTATTTGCTTCTAGAGCTTCATAAACAAATTGCTTTTGTTTTGTTCAGACTCCCACAGTTATCTGGTACCCTTCAAGCGCTTGATTGCAGAGAGTTGGGCAGGTTCATTGAGAACCTGGAGGTTGGTTGGGATTGAGTTGATCTTTCCTAATCAGCTGCTGACGACCAGAGTTATTAGCTTGTGGGCGTTGTTACTTACAACTGCCTTGTTCTATTGAACTCTGAACAAACCTTGACTTATTTGTTCAAGTCTTTCCCTGCACCATCTTGCCTCAGATGGTTTTGTTTCCATCGCTACCAACAACTCTTATCCTCTTCCCTTACTTTGATTTTTCATCCATAAGGTTCTGGACCTTGATTCCGGTTACATTTAAATATTATTGTAACTCCTAGGAGGGCAGCCTAAACAGCACCTTTCCCCTCCACAGAACTGCCACGGCTTAGCACCATTTGGAGTCTTACATTTGGTCCCCCGGGCCGGGATCAAACCAGCAACCTTGGGATTTACAGTCCCAACTTGAAGAATCAACTCCGAAATCCTACCCAATTTCTCTTTCCTTTTCTGTTTGTTCTTTTTTTTTTTTCTGATCCGTGGAGGCAGCTTGGTCTAGAAGTAAGTCCTCCCAATTTGTCCACCGCTTGGGCAAGATACTTGTTGTTTTTGGAGAAACCCTACTCTTGCCACACTCGTGAGCCACTTTGGAAATCTGCTCTTTGGATCCCCTAGGAACTCTGTTATTTGATATGGCATCTCCCGCTACTCCAACCACCTCTGTCCGACCTAAGATGGTAAAGATCAAACCC
The DNA here is from genome assembly GCA_025617555.3 of Puccinia polysora. Classification (NCBI taxonomy): domain Eukaryota; kingdom Fungi; phylum Basidiomycota; class Pucciniomycetes; order Pucciniales; family Pucciniaceae; genus Puccinia; species Puccinia polysora. The sequence goes on from CM062633.1 coordinate 2,300,844, forward strand.
CAGAACAAGAACTTAGGCTTCAACGGTACAAATTTTGAGCGATTCTTGGACTCCTACAAAATGGCTGCTGAAGTGGATGGAGCTAGTGAATTTGATATGGCTTATCAGTTGCGATTCTTTATCTCCTCTGATGAAGTTATGGAGGTAATCGAGTCTTTTGAGGGATTTGAATCCCACAACTGGACGCTTCTCAGGGAGGCTATGTTGGCGTACTGGGGTAAAATAGATGTGGCTAGGTTTACTCTGCAGGACTTGGATGCTCTGGTTTCTCAGTGGATCTCCAATGGTGGTATTTCTTCAGGCTCTGACTATCAGATTTTTAGGAAGTCTTGGGATCCCATTCAAAACTATCTTATCCAAAACAATCACATTGACACAGTGGAAAAAATTCAAGCAAAGTTCTTCCAATCTTTTTTGTCAGCTGTGCAGGAAAGGATTAAAGAAGAACTGGTTAAATCTGGATCCATGATTACCACCAGGGATAATTGATTCAAGCTCCCTGTTTTTCTCACCCTTAGGAGTACTGTGGATAAAGTCATGAAAGGTCAAACTGCTCTTAACTTTGAAAAGCCTAGAACTACTGAACCGGTCCATTCTCCTTCTTTTAAAGAGTCAAACAATATTATGATTAAAATGGAGGCAGATCATAGGCCTAAAGCAGATCCTAATTCCAATTGAGAACCTACTACTATAGATGAAATCACCAAGTTACTTAGAGCCTTTGAGAACAAAATAGATCAAAAGATTTCCTCGCTAGCTACGCCTAAAACTCCTTCTTCCGTCCCCAAATCAACTCTGGTCTGTTACTACTGTCATAGGGAAGGCCATGGAACCGGACGATGCCAAGAACTTCAGAAGGACCTAAAAGAAAAATTGGTAGAGCAGAGGGGAAACAATTACTTCCTCCCTAATGGTGCCCTAATCCCTTTTGACTTGTCTTTTCCTATCCAACATGTGGTGGCCTCTTACCAGCCATCACCCCCTGTGAAAGCATCTCTTGCTTCCTTTGAATTTCGATCATCCTGTGGTACCCTCCAACCTTGGTATCCTCCAGCTATTTCTTCCTCTAGTCTTGCTGGGACTACTTATCAATCTGATCCAGCCATGAAACGACATGAGGAACCTAAACCTCATAAGGCTCCTTCCTTGCCAACTTCAATCCTTCGAAAACCCGTTAAATGTCAATCATCACTTGAGCCTCCTTCCTCTGATGTAGAAGACATGGAGGTGGAAAAGGAACCACCCATGGAAAGGTTCCCAGATCACCCTGATCCTTCTCCCTCACCTCAACCTTCTAATCCTATCTTAGATTCTGCGTCACCTGAACTTCCTCCCCCCACCCAGCCCAAAGTTCAATTTGAAAGGGGCATCTCCAAGGATCACCCCAATGCTGTGGAGGGAGTATTAAAGAAAATTTCTGATCTCAAAATTCCTGATCTATCTGTGGCTGAACTCCTATCGATCTCTCCATCTGTTGCTGAAGGAATGAAGAAATGGGTCTCTTGTTGACGTGTGGAAATTGGCCCTGAAGAACTCAAAGTCTCCTCTGGCACTTTAATGGAGGACTCTGGTGGAACCAGTCCTTCTATAGAAACCAATCTTTATTCCTGTCCCCTTGGCTTTCTTCCTTGTTATCTTGGTGACTCAGCTAAAACTGTTTCTCCTCTTGTGGATTCTGGATCTCAGCTTAACTTAATCTCGGATGCTATGGCCTGCAAGCTCAAACTTAGTCCTAGGGTCAGCTTCAACTCTGCAGTGTATGGGATAGGAAATCAAGCTTGTGAACTGGTTGGTATTGCTGAAGATGTACCAGTCAGGATTGGTCAAAATATTGTGGGAACCTTCCACTTTTGGATCACTCGTTTGGACAGTCCTATGATCTTGGGACAACCCTTCTTAATGGACTTTGGTGCAACCCTGATGTTTTCTGATCAAGTTGGGGAGAGAATTCTTCTCCCTGATGCTGATGGCAGAAAAATTGAAGTTCCTCTTTGCTCTTTGGATTCTGTTCGTTGGGAAAGAGATTTTCCTGGTCATTCTCCCAAATCATCTTTTAAGGGGAAGCAGAAGGATAACTCTAGTTCCTCTCATTTTTTAGGGGAATAGTTGATCCTACTAATGGTTGTAGCTCTTTTCAGCCTCAGACTGCAACTCAAGGGTCAACTCCCATCCCTCAGGCTTATTTTTCATTCCTTTCATCATTCTCTTTGGAGCTCAAGAATATTAAAAAAACAAAAACATATCAAAATAGAAAAATCCAAAAATATTTCTTCTCTATCTCCTTCTCTCTCTGGATCTGTTGTGTCCTCTTTTCCTTCTACTTTTGAGTCTGATCAATCTTCTCTCAGTTCCGGGTCGAATCTCCGCAATGAGCTTAAACTAGATCCTAATTGCAATTCCGTTTTTGGTGGTTTTGGTATGAAGGAATATGGGCTTCAGTGGAGGCAATTTGGGGTACAAGTAAGTCCTCCCAATTGTACACTGCCAGGGCAATCTTTTACCGTCATTTTTGAAACCCTACCTTGTGCCACACATGTGAGCAACGTATTATCTCCTGGTTCTCCTTTTATGGAAAAGGCACCCTTCAAGGATATTGCAGAACATTGGACTTGGAAGATGCTGGAACTTGGACTCAGATTTCGTAATCAAGTCTCTCTGGTCAACTCTTGGAGGAAACAAGAACTTCTCTCTTTTGCCACTAATTATAAAACATTTGCTAAGAAGATCCAACCAGTCAACCAGCCTATGCCTCTCAACCTCAATCCTCCCCTTATGCGTCCTCCTCTATCTTGCGATCCTTACTGTGGTCTTCCTCAATCTCTTACTGGCCCCTTTGTGCCTAATGGACGGGTCACTGAAGAACGTCTGAAGTTGGTCAACTTTGGTCCAGATGGATGGCTTCTTCCTGATGAGTTAAATTTAATCAAAAATTTCTTATCTCTAAGAGAAAAATCTATTGCTTTCTGTGAAGAAGAGAGAGGTCTCTTGTGGGAATCCTATGGCCTCCCTTATATCATCCCTGTAGTTGAACATGATCCTTGGCAAAAGAAAAAGATCCCTATCCCTGCTGCTAAAGTTGACAAATTCATCAAGTTGGTCCGGGAACGAGTTCAAACTGGCCTGTATGAACAGTCAACTTCTAGTTACTCCAGCCCCGTCTTCTGTGTCCTCAAGAGTAATGGTAAACTTAAAATAGTTCATGATCTTCAACCTCTAAATAAAGTTACTATTAAATACTCTGGTATCCCTCCTTCTACTGAAGAATTTGTTGAATCCTTTGCGGGAAGAGCTTGCTATGGTCTAGGGGATATTATGGGTGGCTATGACGAGCAATCCTTACATCCTATTTCTTGTCCTCTCACTACTTTTGATACTCCTCTTGGTCGATTTCAACTTACTCAATTGCCTCAAGGAGCCACCAACTTGGTTGCAGTCTATCAGGCTCAGATGATGTGGATCCTCCAGGATGAAATCCCTGATCATGCTGGTATCTTTATTGACAATGGCGGAATTAAAGGTCCAGTATCTGACTATGATAATGAGCTCTTACCTTGGCATTCAGGAATTTGTTGTTTTATCTGGGAATATGCTACTACCTTGGAGAGGATTCTGTTTCGAATCAAGGAATCTGGCCTTACTGTCTCTGGATCCAAACTGTCAGCTTGTGTCCCTGCTCTGGAAATTGTTGGTCATGTGGTCTGCAAGGAAGGAAGAAGGATGGCACCAGCCAAAGTCAACAAGATCATCTCTTGGCCTACCCCAATCCATCCAACTGAAGTTAGGGGCTTTCTAGGTGTTGTCACTTATGTTAGAATCTTTATCCCATCTTTATCCGAAATCTGTGCACCCTTGCGTTGTCTAACCAGAAAAGATGCTGAATGGATTTGGACCCAAGATTGTGAATGTGCTTTCCAGCTACTCAAAAGGATAGTTGGTAAAGACATAGTTTTGAAAAAGATCTCTTATGGACCTGGAGCTGGCAAGATCAAGCTGGCTGTTGATTCTAGTTATCAATCTGTTGGGGCCGTCCTTACTCAGGAAGATGAAAATGGTCGGGACCGTCCTGCTCTTTATGAATCTTTGTTTTTTTCAGATGTAGAATCTAGATACTCCCAGCCCAAACTGGAACTCTGTGGTTTGGCTCAAATGATGAAGAAACTTCAAACCATTCTCTGGGGCCAACATTTTTAATTGCAAGTTGATGCTCGATCCATCATTGAAATGATCAACGCTCCCAGTCTTCCCAATGCTCCTATGACTTGTTGGGTGGCCTTTATCCAGCTTTTCTCTTTTGATATTGTTCACAGGCCGGGAAAATCTTTCACCATGCCTGATGGTTTATCTCGACAACCTCTTTGGGACAACAAATCTGATGTTGGAACCGATTTCAATGAAGAGGAACCTTTAATTCAACCTATTTTCTCTTTTTCTTCCCAAAATTATTCTGGCTTTCAACAAGGCTTCTGGTTTAAATTAGAGCAGTACCTTTCAACTCTTCAAAAACCTCCTGATCTCTCTGCTAAGGAATTTCAATCTCTTAAACAAAAGTCTTCTAATTTTTTTGTTCAAGGTTCTAGACTTATGAAGAGAGGCAATCCTTGTGCTCTTATTGTTGTTACTATTCCCTCTAAGCAAGATTCTATCCTTGAAAGTCTCCATGAAGGCCTTGGTCATTGTGGGGAAACTGAAACTTATCAAAGACTATCCAAAGGGTTCTGGTGGCCATCTTTGAAGAAATCCGTCTCCCAATGGTGCAAGAGTTGTGAAGTTTGTCAAAAACGTGATCTTAGGCGCCCAGCTGAAATTTGTTATCCTACTGGGGAGTCCACTGTCTTTGGAAGGATTGCTATGGATGTGGTTCATATTAAGGCAGGTGGTGCTAAGTACCTGATTGTGGCTAGAGATGATTTTTCTGGATGGGTTGAAGCAAAATTTCTTAAGAACCTTAGCTCTGAATCAGTGGCAGCTTTCCTCTACAAGACTTGGACAATGCGTTATGGCCTCGCTCGATCTTACTCTACTGATGGTGGCTCTGAATTTGGGGGCAAGCTTGCTGAAATGATCCAATCCCTTCCTGGACAACATAGAGTTACTACTCCTTATTATCCTGAAGGCCAAGGCATGGTGGAACAAGGCCATGCCCCTTTGAAGGCTGCACTTGTTAAACTGGCTGGTGAAAGTGGCAAGAATTGTCGCAAATTCCTTCCTCTTGTTTTCTTCTCTGATCAAATCTAAACCAAAAGAACTACTGGTTACTCACCTTATGAAATCATCTTTGGTCAAAGAGCAGTCCTTCCTTTGGATCTGGAAATGGAATCTTTCTTGGGCATCTCTTGGGAAGAGGTGTCCTCAACCACTGATCTGTTAGTTGCTAGATCCAAGCAACTGGAGCAAAGTGAAGACGTTTGTGATGAAGCTTATCAAACAATGATGGAGGCCAGAGAAAAATCCGTCCAGTATTGGGAGGACAAGAACTCTAATCAAATCAGGGAGCCCTTGAACCCTGGTGACCTAGTTTTAGCTTATAATTGATCTTTGGAAACCCAGTGGGGCAAGCTTTTCTCTAATTGTTGGAATGGCCCTTATTGAGTGGTTCATCAAGTTAGAGGTGGATCTTATGTTTTGGAGGAGCTGGATGGTACTTGGTTGGCCAGAAGGTTCTCTGCTGATCAAGTCAAGAAGTTCCATTGTCGTGGGGGCAACTTATCTCAGAAGTAAGTCCTCCCAATTGTGCACCACCAGGGTCATTTGCTGCGTTTTTGTTGTAAAACTCTACTGTATGCCACATATGTGAGCACCTGGGACGCTCTCCTTGTTCTATTCCTGCCGCTTCTAGGGCTCATTTGGAAGAATCAAGATATTTTCTTCAACTCCTCAGTTGCTCTCAAGATCAAGAAATGGCCAATCTTTGCTTCAATTTCTTTGTTCCCTGCTTTTTTTTAATCCCTTCAAATTTTAGATGCAGACTAGGGACAGTCTGTAAGTTGGGGAGAGATGTGGTGATCAATCCGGGACACCACGAAAAAAAAAAATCAGATTTCAGTTGTACCCTTATGGTCACCTTCATTTCCCCCCATCTCTCAACTCCTCCCTGTCCTAGCGGTCTAGGACAGGCCTCTTGCCTGTCTCTTTGCTTCGCTCCCCTCTTCCTATGTTCAACTCCCACTTGTCGCGCTTGCGGCCCTGACTTTTGGCGATGCAAGCAATCGTTGAACCACTTTTGACAATCCCATCCACCACCAATCTGCTCATCCATCCCTGCCTCGATCTTCGGAGGCCATGACCGTCGGCGGCTCCAGTCCAAGATCTTCCCTCCATGCCGAGTCGGTTGTCTCCAAGATTGACCCCCACTTCCGTTCGCTCCGCAAAGCCGTCCATCCCACCATTGTCGTCACCCCAAGTCCCCTCTCAACATCTTCACATCACCGCCTGGTCTCAGGATGATCCTCATCATCGATCCATCATGGCCATCGCTCATAGCCCTCTACCCAATCACCTCCTTTGTCTCCATCAACTTGCTAAGATCCCCAACCTCTTTGAGCTCATCCCTCCCAACCTGTCTCCTACTCGTGTCGTTTGTTATAACTCTCTCACCATCGATCCATCTCTTGTTACCACTCCCCAACTTCTTGATCGACCCTCGCGATGGCCGGTTATCCTCCCTCTTCCGCAACCAATCCACTCTACCTCCTCCACGCCCATCATCCAATCCGACCGACGACCGCAAGCGACCGCTTGCGGCCGTCGGAACTTTCACCCCGTTGTTGCCGCCAATCGGGCAACAACAACCGTTGTCAACACCCGCGACTGCTGTCGCGGGTGTCCATCTGGTTTCCCGCGGTCATTCTTGACGCGGGCGACATCTTTTTTTTCTCTCATGTAATTTTTTTTTTTTTTTTTTTTTATTATGTTTTCATTTTTTTCCGCACCTATTTGTAAATCTCTCTTGTACATAGTATACATGGCCTCATGTCTATAAAAGGAGGGGCTCTCCCCTGCCTTTTGGCCCATCATGAGAGCATCAGAACATCAGAGGATCCAATCCATCCTATGAGACCATCATCAGTAATCAACTTATCTGTGGGCATCCTTCCCCACCTATCTGAGCCATTTATCCGGGTATATCCATGATTGCCCTCTTGATCCTTTGAGCCTCCATACTCAAACTCTGTCCTTTGTGACCTTGATCCTTATCACCAACCAATAGCCTTGCTGGTTGAAGAAGAATTCCTGTCTGCCTGAATTCTTGAGTGTGTTATACCACTCTGATCCCTTTTTCCAACCATACTGGTCTTGATCTCTCCTTGATCATCTTTCTGGAGCCAATCACGTTTGATTGAAGAGGTTTTATTAAGCTTAAAACCTGGAGTGTTATACCTCCCTTCTTCTTTGAGGTTGAATTTCGCCACGCTATTCTTGAGTCCCTTGAGAAGTGTTGGGATATTCTTGCTCAAATTTGTTATTGATTTGCTTCTAGAGCTTCATAAACAAATTGCTTTTGTTTTTTTCAGACTCCCACAGTTATCTGGTACCCTTCAAGCGCTTGATTGCAGAGAGTTGGGCAGGTTCATTGAGAACCTGGAGGTTGGTTGGGATTGAGTTGATCTTTCCTAATCAGCTGCTGACGACCAGAGTTATTAGCTTGTGGGCGTTGTTACTTACAACTGCCTTGTTCTATTGAACTCTGAACAAACCTTGACTTATTTGTTCAAGTCTTTCCCTGCACCATCTTGCCTCAGATGGTGTTGTTTCCATCGCTACCAACAACTCTTATCCTCTTCCCTTACTTTGATTTTTCATCCATAAGGTTCTGGACCTTGATTCCGGTTACATTTAAATATTATTGTAACTCCTAGGAGGGCAGGCTAAACAGCACCTTTCCCCTCCACAGAACTGACACGGCTTAGCACCGTTTGGAGTCTTACAACGTTCATTCCTCCAAGGATTCTTCCTCCAAATACTCCCTCTCCTTGGCAGCTGGCTCCTCCACATCAGCCATTTCCTGATCTTTGTCCCACAAACCAGCAGTTTCATCAAAATCCTTAGTGCCCTGCATGTGGAATTTCTTCACATGAGCCGCCGCCACCTTCTGCTTAAGCGGAGTGTCATCCAACTCCTCTAACTGATAACTTGCTCCCAGAAACTGACTTACAATCCAATAAGGGCTGTTCCAGCAATCTGCCAAAAGCTTACCCCACTGCATTTCCAAGATCTGATTGTAAAGCAGAACAAGATGGCCCTTCTACAAAGGGTCCTGCAAGCAATCAGCACAACGCTTGTCCCAGTACCAGACCAACTTAGATTGACTGTCCTGCAGCCTCTTTGCCGCCTTTGCCACCATTTCCTTCCTCTGAAAGAGTTTCTCCACCCACCCCAAAACTAGGTCCTGCATGTTCTTAAACTTCCACCAGTCAATAGAAAGGTAATTCAGGGTTTCAATATCCACCAGAAGCACCAGCTGCTGCCCATACAAGAGTTCATAAGGCAAATATCCTGTACCACGCTTGACCAATATCCAATCTGCAAACAACACAACTGGTAAAGTTTCCTTCCACTTCTTCCTGCTGTTTCCACAGATCTTGACCATTGCATCCTTGATTGACTGATGCCCTCTCTCTCTATTCCCCCTGCTCCCTCTGGATACACCACAAGATTTGACCAGCTTTAAAAATCACCCCAAAACTCTGCCAGGCTGTCCACTGTGATGAGCCGCAAACACCCAAAACATGCAAACCAATCCTCTTCCAAAAACCACCCAAGTTTCTCTGCCAACAGCTTAACCAATGGAAGCGCCTCAAACCATCCCAAAAAGTTGTCCCAAGCCACAAGTAGATATGGGAACTTCCCCACCTTGATATGGACCACATCCAGCATGATCCTCCCAAAAATGGCATCCTCACCCGTTGAAATACCCACCTCCCAAGGTAATCTGGTACTCCGCCGCTGACAAGCCTTGCAGCTCTGCACCCAATCCTGCACAGTTTGCACCAGTCCTGGCCACCAGAACCTTTTCTTAACTCTTCTCCATTTTTCTGCCTCCCCCCAATTCCCTAAGTTATTGTGGAGGCTCTGTAACAAATCCTCCTGATCCTTCTGCCTTGTGACCACAACCAGGGGTATTTGAAGTTCCTGCTTCCATAACTGCTTTTCTTGGAAAAAAAAAATATGAAACCTTCTTCCAAACCCATCTAACCTCTGTTGCTGACACACCCTCTGGAGAATGAAGCATCCAAAGATACTCCTCCAATTCCTGAAACCTACCAAACTGTTTCAGGGGAAGTTGTCCAACTTTCACAGCTTTTTTTTCCACCATCAGAAGCCTCTTTTCCACATCCAAATCCTCCTTTGCCGCATGCAGGATCTCCGGATACCAAGACAAGGCATCCGGCATTGTAAACACCTTCCCCAGAACGTGCCCAACCCTGAAATTGAAAAACTGTAAGTATGCAATCCACCCTGTCATAGGAGCATTTGGCAAGGGCCGGGAATTAATCATCCTAGCTAGCGCTTCTGCATCCACCAGGAGTTCAAATGTCACCCCCCACAGCACATGCTGTAATCTCCGCACAATCCTTGTCACCCCCCACAACTCCAACTTGGGCTGCAAGTACCAAGATTAAACCTCCAAAAAGGTTACCGGCTTGTAGAGCACTGGCCTGTCTTTCCCTTCATCTTCTTGGTTCAGCACACCGCCTGCACCAACCTCTCTTGAGGCTACCACCAGCCAGATTCCCCCTTTTCCGTAATCCAGGTCCTTCAACAGTATCTGCTTCCCAACATGTTGAATCCTCCTCCAGAATTGTGGTTGTCAATGGCAACTCATATGGTTCCTGTGACCAACAGATAGGCCTCATTGGTTTGTTGAGGTCCTGCGGCATTGGCTTGTTCTGTGGCCACACCTACTTAGAAACCAGTTTTTATTTGCCACCAAAAGTCTGCACTTTGTTCAATTTTGATCCCTTGGTTGTTTCCTCCACTCATAATTGCCACACTGCAAAAAAATCCGGGCTTCTCACAATTGTGGCACAAGGGTAACTGCTTGTGCTGGCACCAATTGGAGGCGCATACAAGGAAGGACTAACTTTTGATCCTACCCCCGCTCCCATTATCATTATGCCAATTCCTGCTGTAGAGAATCCTGTGGGATTATATAAATAAAGTAGCAAATAGCTTTCTGGCAGTCCTTGAAGGGGAATTTAGTATTACTACTACTCCTTTGGAGTATTAGTATATACTAAGAGTAGTTTTGATTTTCCTTCCCTTCTAGTACTACAGTAAGTCTGCACAATAATTTATTTAAATTAATGGCTGGTTTCTTTGAGACTTAATATAGGTCTCAGATCAGACCTAGATTAGTTATTAATTGTTATTGGTAGGGTTTTTGTTGAAGAATGGACCAGATTTATTGGTTTATTGGTTATTAAATGAAAAGATATGTTTGATCTTAACCAATATCCCAATATTAAAGGGTTCAAGTTTTTTATCAAAGGGATGGTTCAGGAGAGGACCCAAGGATGGGTTTACCCATGGGGGGCTGGGTAGAGGAAAGGTTGGTGGTTTGTTTTTGTTGTGCTCTCATTCTTTTTAAGGTTTATTTATTGATTAAGGGGTGGTTTTTCTTTAATCTGGTTCTGAATATTTAGGTCACAGAAGAACCCTAATTCAAGCACCTTGTGGGTGATTTAATTGGTTAAAGATTGGTCATAACTTGGTCTCTGATTTCCTGTTTCTTTATAATTGGTTCACTAATAATATTTATCTGGGTAGGTACCACAGATGGATGGGCCAGAGGGCCTGTTAGGTGGTTTTATGAGTGGTCGGGGATGGATGATAGGCCAGATGGCATGGGGATACAACCTGGATAGGACAGAGAGGCCCTCCTTAAATAGAAAATCTGGTCCTCAGGGGATGCTCAGGGCTTCCCCTGAGGGTGCCCTGGGGCTTCCCCTGTTACAGTGGGATACAGGTACATGAGACATTTTAGCTGGTTGGAAAAAGACACTGCATGAAACTGAGGCAATTCTGCTGGTTAGACAAAAGACACTGCATGAAAATGAGGTAATTCTGCTGGTTGGGAAAAGATTTTACAGGTTTTTCATGCCTGCACAGCCTTGCATAAATTCCTGTGAGGTGCTGATAAGGTTGGTCTGGTGCTGGTTGCTTACTTAGTACTGACTGTTCTTCCTGCATGTATTGCTGTGCATTCACTGGTGGTTTGTTTGAGGCTACTTGTTTCTACATTCATGTATTTCTGTGCATTACTGGTGGTTTGTTTGGTGCTGCATGGTCTTGACTGCCTGCATATATTTCTGGGTAGTACTGGGGGTTGTTGTTACTGGTGGTTTGTTTGGTATCACATGCTTCTGACTACATAAATTGCTGTGTGGTGCTGGGGGTTTTTGGTACTGGTAGTTTGTTTGGCATCACATGCTTCTGACTACATAAATTGCTGTGTGGTGCTGGGGGCTGTTGGTACCAGTAGTTTGTTTGGCATCACATGCTACTGGCTGCATAAAGTTCTGTGTGTTTCTGGGGTGGGTTGTTACTGGTAGTTTTTTTGGTTCTGGTTGAGACTGGTCCAACTTTCTCCTGCCTATACTGCTCCTGTATACTTCTGCACAGCTTTCTGTACATATATTTGCTTGTTTTTTTGGTTCTGGTTTAGACTTATGTCACTTCCTAATGCCTGCACTGTTCCTGTATACTTCTGCACAGCCTCCTCTATTTTTGTTTGCTTGTTTTTTTGGTGAGGTGACAGGAGCTGAACTATCTGCACTGCCTCCTGTATCTGTATTGCTGTATTCTGGCTGAGGTTATAGGGTTGTATGGTCCTGGTGTTGAGGGTAAGATGTTACTGGTATGTACTTGAGGGTTCTCAAGGTATGTGTGTTCATTCCTTCCACAGAGCTGTGAAACCTGGTTGGGTATGAGTTTGCCACAGTTGGAGGTTTTTTGGGCTGAATCTTCTAATCCATGAGAGATAGGGGGGTAGTTTGGTTGAGTGACTATGGTTTATTTCTGATGTAGAATCCATTTCTGAGGTTACTTTGAGGTTGTGAGCTGTTTTTACACTGGAAAATTGAGTCTGATGGCTATAGGAAAGGTTTGGACTACCACACTGCTTTCCTCCATACCGCCCAAAGTATGCTGCACCGCGTCACAAGGGTTCCTCCTTGCCCCTCATCTGTCAACTGTCTGTTCAAGGATGGAGCCTTCCCCCCACAGGCCATACGTCCAAAATCAAAAAATCCTCTGCCCTATTTTTGTGGCCACCTTCCACAAACAGACTGCCCTTCCAATGTTCCCATCTGCCGCTCTTGGGCCAACGGATGGTTGTTTTGGATTTTTTCCCCAAGGCATCTACAACAGTAAGGATTCCCTCCCTAATATCCGGACAGAAGCCAAGAGATGATTGGAAGTCAAAAAGGAATGGCCCACCAATTATGACCTCCAACCTGCTTACTACTAAATACAACAGCGCAGTCAATACCTTAGCCACCTCTGTCATCTCTTTCTCTACTACCCCTTTGACCATGCATTCAAAACCTACCAAGGTCAGCAACCCAATATTTGCCTTGTTTGTGACCAACCCCATGTCAGTTCCCAAATTCAATGGGAGGAAATTTACCATTGAGCGGCTATTGACCATTGCCGGGCACCATTTGCCTCCAATCCGCATTTCTATTTAGCCCAAAGGGAACATCATAGCGCTTCTTGCTCCCAGAACGTCTGCCCAGGTGTTGAGAGATCCAACCTTTGCCTCTTCCCTGGGTTTCAGGTTGTCCTCCTTACTCCCTGTAAACTTCTTTAAGACTGCAACCATCTCCTCCTCCATTAATGGTGAGATTGCCACCAGCTCTTTCAAAGTTAGTGAAACTGGGTGATCTGTTCCGCAAATCCTCCTTGCTACTTCTCCAGCCCTCCTGCTGGATCCCCCCATTTTGACTACCACTGCCTCCTCCAGAGTTTTTGCAAGATTAGGACCATGAATTTCCATTTTCCTCCCATTGGAGCGGAAGGCCCTAACCTCTGCCAAAACTTCTGGTGGTTTCAAAGTTAGAGGAAACACGTACCCCACCAAGGTTGTTGCCTCCTTCTTTTCTGCCGCCACCACTAGAGCCATATTTCTTGGTGAAGGTTGATCTGGCAAGTCCATTATAGATTCTCCTGAAGGGTAAAAACACTCCCTTCCATCTTTCTTTACTATTTTACTCCGCATGTCCACACTCAGGTCTTTACACAACCTTTTAAGATGGCCCTCTTTCCGACAGTAGTAGCATTGGAAGACCCAAGGCTTGCCTTTGTTCCTTGGTGGCGCCCTTGATGGTGCCTGAGTTGGTGCATGTGTTTTTGTCAATTTTGGTGGTTCTGGAGCTGTTCCAGCGGGCTTTTCCATAGCTTTCTGCCAGAAAAGGTACATCTTGTTAAACATTTCCATCTTTTCTGCAGTTTATTTTGGTTTTACCGGCCCCTTTACCCTATTAACCTACACGTCCCCCTTTACTGGACCCTTTGGTTCTTCCTCCATAAGTTCAGTCAGTTTGAACTGGCCCACAACCGCTGCCTGGATGTCCTTCATGTCCAGGAGTAGGGTTACCCCTCCATCCCCCAATCTGAAAATTAATGCCATGTCATATAGCTTTCTATGTAAACCTCTGAGCAACTCAGAGCTAAGCCCCCGCATGAAGGTCCTCTTTACTGAACCAGTATTCTCTTCCCAAATGTTGTTGTGGACTAGGTACTTTAGAATGCAATCAAATGAGGAACAGTACACACCAAAGGATGTCCTTGAGGAAACACCTCCTTCCCTTGCCGTTTCCGTGGCAAGACGCTTGAGATCCACTTCTTGGGTCCTCTGCTCTTGTGACCCCCATTTCTCCAATATTTCACTCTGAAACTTCCCCCAATCCCATTCACTATAACCCTCCATATCCTCCACATCCCGCAGATCTTCCTTGTCCCAAATGAAATTGACTATTTGGCAAGCCCGTTCTATGTCATTCCTGCCTTCACTGTTGGCCGCATTCTTGAACTGTTCCAGGAACCGCTGGACATCCTCCGGACAAAACCTAACCGCGGGATATTCCCTTGGCCTAATCTTTGCTCCGTTACCCTGCTGCTCCTCTGCCAACTCTGGCGCCACATATGTTGTTTATCCACCTGTGGTTGCCCTTGGAGGCAGTCCCATTGGACTTGTGGGCTGAGGCAGAGCACTTTGATAGGGTGGTGCACTGCCAGCTGCTGCCTGTCAATGGGTCAGAAGGGATTTTCCCATTCTGGCCTTGTAATCTCCAATCATAATTGACATATTGAGGGTAAAAAAAGGCAAAAATATAACTCTGCGGATGGTATCAGGTTTAAACAGAGAAAAGGACTTTCTGAGACAGACCCCCAATTTTTGGAAAGAAATTTTGTGTTCTGTGAAATTCTCCCCAACAACCTCACTCCAAGTTCTATAAATCCCAAAGCCTTTGAGTTACCCTCCTGTATCTCCGCAAATCTAAATATATCCTGCTTCCGCAAGGAAAGTTACTACGGCCCGCAGCGTTTTAAGAATCACTCCCAACCCCTATTCTGTTATCCGCAAAACTATCCTTCCCTTTATGGTAACCACTAAAGCTAACTTGCAATGAAGTAATAGTAAATAAACAATGCAGAATTCTCAACAAGCTCCACACTTGAACTATTTCCCAATTAAGACTCCAAGCTCTCAAGCTGGTAAAGACCCTTTTTGAAGCAAAAAAAAAAATAGAAAACTCCTTTATTGTATGCTGTCTAAGATAATATCCTCTGATAATCCCCAATAATATTCTGATCATTCAATAAATTCTTTTTTTTGATTGATCAATGATCCCCCTGCTTTCTGGTAAGGAAATGTCCTCCTTATATGTATACAACTCACAAAAATGAACTACTCCAAAAACAAAGAATGTATACTACAAAAGAAAGACCCCTCCTCTAACCACCTCTGTGCATTCCGCACTGATCCTCCTTACAAATAGTCAAATCCTTTACCCAATCCAATGACTTGCAGTAGTTTTGGTGATCATGTTGATTATTTTCCCTAACAGTTGATTTGTGCCAATGCATAACTAATGACAGATCCCCATTGATCTTCCTTAGGGGATCACTCCCAATCCTGCATGTGGCATTACTATGGATCCCCAAAAATCTACCTGCCACCTCCTTGGTTTCAGTGTTGATTGCCCCATAATCTGCAACCTCAGTGCATAATCCAGAATTGGGCCTAGTCTCTACTACTTAGCTTTGATCAATTGCTTTCGCACTTTAAAATCCATAGTTGCAGAGGAGAAGTTATGATCAACCGTGTTTGTTGTATGCAAAAGGCAAAAACTCCAGCCCATTCTTTTCATTGTGCTGCAGAAAGCATGCACCACACCAATGCTGAGCCCCTGACTTTTGTACTCCGGATTAGACAGTCCACCAACACACTCCTCCTGCGCCTATTGTGCTGTGGACTTCCAACCACTGCTGAGCCGCTCCAAGTCAAATGTCCAGTGCTGAGCCTACTTTCCTCCGTGTCTATAAATAACCGCCACACCACTGAAAAGTTGCTCAATCAAATTATGGTCTTACATTTAAATGAAGAATTCTCAATCCTTCCTTTTATTTAATGAATTCAAATTCAATCTATGCATTGCATAAATATTCTGCATGAATCTTCTGATTTCATCCAGAAATCAATTTGATTTTTGAATCCAAAACCTCAACAAAGTCAAAACATGTTTCAATCACAAACCCAGGTGCTACACCTGCTGGCAGGTGCAGCCTTTTTTTTCATGGTGACTAACTCTGGCTTGGGCAAATGACCGTCCAATCTTGGCAACTCAGTCTATCCTTAAAATATTTGCAGTTAACTTCAATCATGTTGACCATCCATTTGAGATTTGCTCTTCTACCCTTGGACTTCCATTCTTGGTCACACAACTAAATTTACTTGCACCTATGCACAGATAGTCACACCAACTGTATATTTTTTCCAAAGTACTAGCTTCCTTCCCTGCATGATTACATCCATTCATTTGCATTGTATCAACATGTAATTCCTTCTATTTCTCACCCATTACACTTATGTACTTGCTTACTCTATTGTCTTGCACTTGTGCTATGACCTCCAAAGAAGTTTTACAGTTCATTTAATTTTCCAATTTGATTCTTTTCATTAATTGCATCATCACTCTATAGCTTTAGATGAATTTCCATCAGGTTTTATCTGTTTATCATTTGATTACCTTATGAGGGATACACTGTCCATCTGAAGACCATCTCCTCAGTTAGTTGATTTCATATGTTAATGAATTTGCTAAGTCAAGTCCTCACATTGGGCTTTGCATTATTTTCTTTCCATTGGAGAAACTTCATCTCTCTTGCTGTTTGTTGATTCATTGAATCATCCTTTTGCAATTTTCAGGTAGCCTTTCTATCTTGCCTTCCTCCTTACACTCAGCCTCTCCCATTTGCGCTCAAACTCATCTAAGATTGCCCTATAGTACATGGGGTGGTTGTGTGACAGTAAAGGTACTAACTCAACTCATCTATTTTATTTTTCCACCTACATAGGTTTATTTTACAATATCAGGTACTTGCTTGAATGGAAATGCTGCCCTCACCCCTTAGAATGATGATATCAATAGGTTAGTGAGATCCAGCCCTCCACAGGCCCAAAAACCCTTAGATCCACTTCCTTCTTCTAAATCTCCTTTGGTTGAACCCTTCAAGGAGCCCCTTGCTTCTCAGAGTTGCTCCAAAGCCTTGGTGGATCCTCTTGAACAACTCAAATATTTCAAAAAATCTTGCAATGAAACCTTGACTTGCAGTACGTCAAGGGTTTGTACAAATGCTCCCAAGTTGGAAGCTAAAATCCTTGTCTCTGCTTTGATCCATGCTCTTAATCAAAATGCCTTGCAACCTAGCACAAGTGGTCCTATCTTTTGCACTCTGGGTATGAAGCAACCTGACCACTTTAAGGGAGAACATGCCCTTAACCTTAGATCCTATTTTCAGTCTTGTTAAATCATCTCCAAAAATCCCAATAACTTCCCCTCCAAAAGACACAAGTCCATGTATGTGTCTTCCTTCCTAGGAGGTAGAGCCTTGCAGTGGTTCAATCCTTACCTCAAAATGTTTTCCAATATGAGTCCCAATTGTATTCTCAACAATTGGCACAAGTTCAATCAACAACTTTTAACCCTGTTTGGCAACCCCAACAAAGTGCAAAACACCAAATACAAACTTGATGAACTTGTAATGAAGGAGAATAGTAGGGTTTCAGTTTATATCTCTCATTTCCAAACCCTGCAGTCTTGCATTTGATGGAACAAGGAAGTACTTTTATTTCATTTTCTAAAGGGTTTACTGGCATGCCTAATCAAACAGCTTGCAGTTGGGGGACATAAGACAACTTCCCTTCAGCAGTTAATAGGTTGGGTGATTGAGCTTGATAATTTCTATCACAATAAGAACCACTCTTGACAAAACAGCCATGGATTGTCAGTCTAGGTACCAAAGGCAGACAACTCTTCAAAGCAAAATTTGAAGAACCCAAAACAATCCAAACAGAATCCAAATTTGACCTCCAACCATAAAGGGAAGACAGTTGTCAAAACCCCAAAGTTTGTGGATAAAGAAACCAGTATGCTCCAGAACAAGGAACAGAAAAGGAGGGAAAGAGATGGGTTATGTATGTATTGTAGAGGGAAACATGATGGCAATAGTTGTGCAAAGCGGTTAGCACATGAAGTGGCTAAGCTGTCAAAAAATTAGGTTCAAGGGCAATCAACACTTTTCAAATGCAAAATCCAACTAGGGGGTTGAAATCAACAATTGGGCAGGTCATTGATGGCACATTGGGTTGGAATCCTGAGGAGGCCAGGTGAATTGGGCTTGTTGAGGAGGAAAAGTTCTGGGAATGCCACCAAGGAGGATTGGCAAGTAGGACAACAGAGGTGGAACACAAAATCTCAAGGTTTTGAATCAGGAGTAGATTGGGCTTGAGAGGTTGAGTACTGTGAGAGAGATGGCTGATGGGATTTGAGAGGTGCATACCAAGGGGAGAAACTTATGAGGGTTAGGGGGGGCAGGGGTGTCTTGGATGATTTTCATTGTTCTTGCCATAAATCGCAGGCTGGTCCCAGTTGAAGTTGGGGTAGGGGGGATGATCATTACCCTCACTTTTCAAGTTACTGTCATTCAAAAGGAATGCTCATTTCAAGTGCAGAGTTTCAGAGAGATCTGTTAACCTCCACAGGAGTTTCACCAACACAGTCATTGTTGGGGACAAGTATTGCAGAGCTTGGGCTGACAAATCATGGAGGTATAAATAAGATTTGAGAGTTTTACCAGACCAGAACAGGAGCTGGTAGATTACTAGTCAAGACCAGGATCTCCCACCACAATGCTCTCATCAATCCTCCCTTGGATCCTTGCTGACTGTCTGAAAACTCAACTGTACACCTTCTTCCTTTGTCTCCTCAAGAGTTCCACTACCATTCTTGTGTTCCTTGATCTACTTCTTCATTCTATGCTTCCTATCTTACTTCCAGTTGAAATGCATTCATAGTTTGATTTCTGGAATCCAACAAACCACAACTTTGATAGAAGATGCAAGTGCCAATAGTTGCCTGCTAGCAGATACAAATTCTTGAATAAAGTCTAACCAATTCACTTGTCCTTTTGTAAACTTGTCCATAACTCCACAATTCTACATGCCAAAAGTATGCCTACTTGGGCAAAGATGTCATAGTTTTGATAAACAGGACCTTTCTGTGGCCTTTTTCTTCTTTACAACCAGGTTGAAATCTTCCGAGGACATGCACGTAGCTTCATCTGCTTAATTTGCGCAGCAGTCGCTACAGTTAGTATTTCTCAAACAGTTGATCAATCTTCTAACCGGTCATACATGAATTAGCATGTTTGATTTGAGAAAAATGCAAACAGACTGCCCACGTAGATAGTTCACGTAGCCTCCAGAATGTTCTGAGTGATTTTACAGGTCATCTAGCGGCGGATCATACCATTGCTGCTCACCTACAGCAACCAAATACGGGATGAAAGTCCTCAGATTTTCAATCAAGGGCAACATTTACATTCACATTTGACCAGCCTCCCGTCTTAACACAAGGGTTTGCCAGTGATTGTTTTTGGGGACGCAACCCACGTGGCTCCTCACCTTTTTAACCTGCGCATCAGTCTAAAGCCTCTGAGGAGGTTCATGGTAGATTGTTTCGGGCAACCTTGGGCTAAAAAAACATTTTCGCATGGTTACTATGCATGCAACACTTTCCGAGCTGATCTCAGATTCGCAAATTCGAATTCTTTCTTGCTTATTTCTTGCTCATACTTGCATCATTGAATAGTGACCATTCGGCGTTGTCTATTAGGTGATTTTGTTTGCTATGATATCGTCCTCCAAAACTCTGTAGTTCTTTCGACAAAATTTCTCTCCATCTCGCCTCGCTTAGAAATCGAATTTGATGGAGCCTTTGCTCGATATCATAGACCGAGGGTTAGCTCTGTGCCTAGGCTTGATGAGCAAAGTCCCATTCAGACCGATTTGGGACAATCCACTAGGTTCAGCAGAAGGCTTTTGCTGATCGAAGGTTTGAGCGCGAGTGAGGATCGGTCCAGTGCTATTTTTCAAAATTGACTCTTTAAGCATGGCCCCCTTGTGTTCACTGAGCAAAGCTCTTACGGCAGCTGCCTGATCGGGGGTAGTTTGAGAAGAAATTTGGCAATTGAGGCCGGATCCTAGTGTATCTACTTGGGCCTTATCCTTCAGTGATGAGATAAGTGCCCGATGCCTGCAAACTCGAAGATGCAACTTTTCGATATCGACAATATGCTGAGTGGATCCTAAGGTTATGTAGCGAATACATCGATTGATTCTATCTAATACAGGAGCCCTACAAGAAAACATCATGGTAAATTGAGGAAACTGAAAAGCAAATGGGTGTGATTTTCTTACTGTATCCGATTTTTGCACTTATCAGCCTCACGACGACGAGACTCGAGGGACTGAAGCACTTCTGACATTTGTGAGATACCATGTTCGACATCCTACAAAAAAACTATGTATGAATAAAAGCAAGTTTAAGGCGGAGAAAGGGACAAAAAATCACTCGAATCAAGCGCCGTATGTCTTTTTGGTGAGCAAGTTGGATAGGTCCAAGCTGCCTCGAGCGCACGACTTGAGAGAACTCCGGATCGTTACGCAAGCGCAGAATGCGCTTGATTTCGTCTAACTTCATGTCAGCTTGAAAGAGCACGAATCGATGACAGACATAAAGCGAAATCAGAGGGGAAAGGCCCAAGAGCAAGAGGAGAAAAGACAAGTCCGCCTATCGGCCCTCATAGCGAAGTTGAATTTAAGAAAGAATATATCATACTTTTGATCATAACATTATCCAAAGCCGTGACTGCCTGGAAGCGTGTCTCAGTCTCCGATTCTCTTCGCTGGGCACATTCGATAAGATACTTTATATATTGATAAAAAGCTGCAAAATCTCCGAAAAGCCAGTTTTGGGATGCTAGATGCTCCAAATCAGGTGGGCCTGTTGGTGATTTTCGGTAGCATTCTTGCAGGTAACGCCGACAGACCAAGCTGACTGAAGCCAACTTAAATAGAATAGTGATTTAATATATAGAGAAATCAATAAACAGGAACGGACCCAAGTTTCCTTCATCTGTACAAAGAATGGGTACCCACACAACTTATCTCGGATGTGATGGAGTCAGAAATTTGGGTTAAGGCTTGATTGATCGGGTTTCCACTAGGCAGGTGGAGGACTTCCGAATTAGGGTTGACGCAAATTTTGGGAACAGTCGCCGAACTGAGAGACTTCATGGGAGTTGAGAAATCTGGTTTTGTGAAAAATGGTGGGGGAGGAGTTGGTGGATGGGAGGGTGTCATAGAGAATGGTGATACCTGTGCATGATGTATCGGTATATTTTGGGGCTGATTGGGGGTCAGAATGGGGTGTGACGACTGAGTTTGTGAGGTTGTTTGGGAAGTTGCAGATGTAGTAGCACCAGTCAAATTGTTGCGCGACACGCTGGTTGGGAGTGGTTCAGCCTTCTCCAAGCGGGTGGGTTGGTGAACTGAAGTAGGCAATCCTAGGGAGTCTTTCTCAGGACGCAAAGGCCCCACTGCTGAGTCCATCGGACCCCCTGCCGGTAGCACAATGGGGCTTGATCCTACAGGCTGAGATTGAGTTTTACCACTCGATGACTCTGTACGCTTCAACTGGGGGCGCGGACTGCTCGGAAAGCCAAAAAGTAACTTGGCCGAGGCAGGTGGAGGCGGCCCTTCTCGTGGTTGGGCTTGCGCTCGAGTTGCTATCACCTCCTGAAAGGCATTCTGCAGTTCGTGGTCTTTGGGGAGGTAGGAACCGGTCGCTTTCGCCGATTTAAGGTTTTCATTCGGAGTGGCGTCTGACCCGCCTTGCGCTGCTAGCTGGTCATCCGATTCACTCTCAGAGACATCATTTGATTCAACCTCTGATCGCTCATCATCATTATTCGAAAAAGCGTCGTCGCTTTCCGAGCAGGGATTTTCACTCTCAGACGAGGTGTCCTCGTCGCTACCAGATTGGATTAGCTCTTCAAAGCCCGACTCCTTTTTTGAAGTGTCGACTGACTGGGTATCTGCCTCAGCTGATTGCCCCGTCAGATCAGAAATAGGCTTGTCTGACTGGAGAGAAAGGTTTGCCCGACTCTGGGGTGAGAAGGTTCGAACTCCCTCTTCGCCGACTGAATTAGGAATACGACCCAGTTTAGTATTTGCGAATCAACACTGACAAGACTTAGATCAACAATCAATTTACCAGATGAACCAGGCACTGGGGTGGGGGATGCAGATGTAGGTTGACTCGTTGTGATCGATTCATGTACCAACGCCTTAGGCGTGTCAGCTTTCCCTGGTATTGGGGACAAATCTTTCGTGGTCGATTCATCGCCGGCTAAAGTAGTTCAGAGCGATTTGCAATCAGGAGCGCTGTAAATGATGTGCAGTTGATGGTAAACAAAATTTTACCGGATGCGAGAGGCGCGAGGGCCGGTGCTTCAGATTCCAGGGGGGCGGGCCCTTGTGGCCCAGATGACGGCGTCTTGACAGCCTCAAGTTTCTTGACTAAACAAGTTGAAGATGGTAATTAAAATTAGTAGGTTGGCAACATGAATAGGCTCAAGTTTAGATCAGAACTTGACCTGATGATCCGTCCGAAGGCAATTTTTCGGCTGCAATCGTGCTTGATCCGCTTGGCCCGGGTTCCTTAGAAGGAGCAATTTGACCCTGGTTAAGAGGGGGAGAGGAATCGGGAATGGTGGCGGCCGAGGACGGCGCGCTCACTAGCGTTGGTTTGCCGGGCATCGGGTTTTGAAAGGCCGCAACCGATGAGCTGAGAAATGATGCGCGGGATGGATGTGGTAGTTTTTTTCCACCAAAGCCAAATGGTACTGATAAACTTGAGGCGACAGAAGATGGTCTGGGCGACGAACTCGCGATGGCTTCGGGGCTCCGACCATCTTTAATATCAGGTTGCGTGGGCTTCAATGTCATTTTCTGGTTGAACAAATCCTCCGGTGCGTTTGCTTCAATAACTGAGCGAGAGGATGACTGCCCAAACTTTGAATCAAGTGCCGCCATGCTCGGCAGTGCCTGTTCCACGTCACTAGTTGAAGATGCTGGCGAGTTGGCCCCCGAATCGCATGATTGCGATTTTTTTGGTTCTTCGTCTTCCTCAACGTCGCGGGTGACTCGGGATTGGAAGGCTGAGACTTTCGACGTAGCTTTGAATGAGGCATTAGGAGTCTGTCCGTCTTTTAGGGCAAAGCTGGCACTCGGAGCTTTCTTCGTCGCAAAGCTGGAGGCAGAGGAGGTGGCGGATGATTCTAAAAATGGATTGTGATGCGTAGTATCTACTGGTAGTAAAAGAGTCGGAACCAAATACATGCTGCTTTGACATGCGGGTAATGTTGACTCACTAGATTCTACTTTCACAATTTTTTTTTCATCGCCAGGCTGACTATCAAATATGCTCGCGCCGGCTGTGGCGGCACTACCATCAAGAAAGCTGGGCTGGCTGGTCGCGGTCGTGAATTGAGCGAAACCGCCCGATGAAGTAGCTGTCGTCGAGTGAGAAGAATTCGCGAAAGCAGCAAATCCTGCGCTGCTAGTTGAGGATGAGCTGCCAAAACCAGAAGTGGCTTGATTGGCGAACTGCCCGAAACCGCCAAGACCTCCGGAAAACGAGCCAAAAGAAGATTTGCCGAAACCTGATGTTGAAGGTGGACCAGATGGACCAATTTTCACGGTATTTCCAAAACTAGTGGGCTGGCCAAACGCGGTCACTGAGCCGGAAGGGGCACGATTATCACTCGATGATGGTGGTCCAAAGGCAGACACTTGACTAAAGGGAACCGGTTTGATACTCGAGTCAGTGGATTGCGAGGTTGCTAGGCCTCTTTGAGTGACAGAGTGGCAACTAGGGGCAGCAGTTGAGGACGTCGGGGGTCCCTCAATGCCCTTTTCAGAGGTGGTCAATATGTCGTCGGTTTCTGAGATTCCGGCCCAAACTTCGGCAGTAGCAGAGACCAATGGGGTGGTGAATTGGACTTTCCAGACAGCTAAAACACCATCTGACGTAAAGCACCATATTAAAGGGATCTGCTGGCGAGGGCAATAGCTGCAGGCGAAGCCTAGAGGCGCTGCAGGTGAAAAATCCTCTTCTGAGGCGGGAAGTACAGGTAATCGATCTTCACCAAGGTTGAGGGAAAATGGCTTGTCAGAAGAATCATAGCCGATCAGAGTGAGTGAAGTGCCATGGGTGAACGATGATATGACAAAATGCCTCCAACTTGCTTGAGGATTGACCGAGAGTGATGTTGTGAAAAGATCGGGTGGAAGACTTGGGTCACCGTCTGAGACGAGGACATCAAGAACTCGAGAAAATGATGATGATGAGAGTTCTGATTGGCGAGGGACGTGGAGACAAAAGGTTTCATTCAGTCCATCGAATTGGTCGGCCGACTGGGTAAAAGTGACGATGTAGTTCTTCTGGTCAAGCCATTTGAGCTGGAGAACTAGGATCAATCGTATCAGCCTCAGCCTTGTGCAACCCAAGAAATGTCACTATCGATTCACCTGAAAGACATTCTTCCTTGACAAGCCCTGGAGGGTCGATAGTGCCTTTAGAAATTCCGTCGTGGGTGGCAAATTCGAGTCGACCGTCAGAGTAGCCGACGAGGAGTCTTTTGCCCATCGGACTCCATTCTGCGGCAGTTGCCAGCCGGCTGGTCCAATACGTCTTTTCGATTTCATAGCAATCAACGACCTTTATCGTGCCATCCTCGTAAATTAAAGCTATTACGCTCGATAGAGGCCCGCCTTTACTTGGATTGGGGACGAGCATTCTCAGGGCAGTACCGGCAGGAAGGGGCGGAATAAGTTTTGGTGGACTGGTGACCATCCGGTTGACCAAGTGGAAGAAGGAAAATATATGTATCGATCCATCGGAGGTGGCTATGACAATCAACCTGTCCCATGCCGCGAAGGCGACGTGGGTGATGAACGCCGAAGGATCGGAACAAAAGGAGGTGGTGGGTACGACAATGGACCGAGGTTGATCGGCCTTGAAGAGGGTTGTCTCATGAGGCTCTGCTTCATCAAGTGCGGCTTGCAAATCATCCAGTCGGGCCAAAACAAAGGCCGGCTCCTGATCGTTGGAAGCTGTCACAACGATCGCCCATCCAAACACGTGAGAAATAGAAAACAAAGAGTAGTGGTTCTTGGTCAATGGCGCAAATGAGGGTGAAAGGCGCAGGTAGCTTGCGGTCTTGTAGGGGACCAAGGAGAGCGTATCCTAAGACCGGCAAGGACAATCCAATTCAAAGCCGTCAAATTCGAAGTAAACCAGGGAGAAAGAAAGCAGATTAGAATGGCAGATGTCCTAACTTGAACATCTTTCGTATCAACATCCATGCCCTATAAGGATGTGGGTATGTATCGGTCGCGGGTACGACGCGTGTAATGCCTTCAAGATTGTCCGTAAATTAAAACGTGTTGTTGGAGCAAAGCAGGTAATTTGAAGACGCTAGATGCTGAAAGGATCTATTCAGCTATAGATCCACTCAATGGTCATCATCAATCATGAGTCAGGGGCGTTGCAGCAACCTGAGAGACGTGGGTGGGATTGAGCGAGGGATTTGAATATCGATGTAGAGCACAGGCTTGGTCGATTTCCGATGAGGGAGACTATCGAAAGATGAGATCACAGGGAATCCGGTGGTCATGCCCAGACACAGGTTAACACTTCATGGGTGAAGCTCGTCCAGCGACAAGGCTCAGGCGGATCTTGGTGAGTATTTGCATAAATGCATCAGAGCATCCACAATCGTCTCGGTAAACCCGCTCGAGCATCAGCCATCGTCTCGATAAGGCCGCTCGATAGCTAACTTTACCGAGAAGAAACCGCAATCGTGTCACAAATAGGGTTTCGATCTGTAGCGAGCTCCATAAGTCCGACCCCAAATCGACAAAGTTACAAATACTTATGGAGCTCGCTAACCCCAAGCCTCCATAAGATTTACATATATACACCCAACCCTCCATATCTCCCAGTCATCCACCATCAATCAACCACAACGTATCTCTTGCCACCTTCCACCATTGATCCACCTCTATATCTTCCATCTTCCACCACGATCAACCACCAGATATCTCTCCCACCTTCCACCATCGACTTGATCCATATCTGTAAAGGATACCTATAACACATATTACAAATTCCACAGATACTAAAACATACTCCCGCACATGACTGTTAAAGTAGAGACATCTATAAACATATTTCCCACAGTTATGCTACTATCTAGTTTTCCAGTTGTATATAGACCAACCTCCCCGTCCCAGAAAGCCTCCTCTCTTCATCAAAGTTGAGGACGCGTTCCGGAACGGGAGAGGCTAATCCATCGGGTCACGATCGGCATGCAGGTTAGTAAATCATCGAAGTTGAGGACGCGTTCCGGAACGGGAGAGGCTAATCCATTGGGTCACGATTGGCATGCAGGTTAGTAAATCATTGAAGTTGAGGACGCGTTCCGGAACGGGAGAGGCTAATCCATTGGGTCACGATTGGCATGCAGATGTTGATCTAAGTTCATCATAGGTTAAAAGCCGGCTCAAGCCAACCACACAAATCTTAGACCAAAACTCCCAAATCATTATCACTTCAAGCGCCGGTAGGGTGCATGGATGGAAATTTTTAGAAATATCCTAGAGGACAGCAATCGGTCGAGCAACCAAGCAGGAACAGATAACTCCTCACTTTATTCTACACCCAAGGGCCGATTTGTGCCAGCAAACGCAAATATGAACAGAAATACCAATATGACCATTGACTCCCTAATGGAGGTAATCACCAATCTCCAGGCCAGGGTCAAACGGTCTGAACACAACCAACCCCCCCATCTCCAGATGTTGAATGACAATCTACCTCGAGTTGACAGCGCCCTGCAAAAATTTGTCGACAACCCCCTGGCGCTCCACAAGATGATGAACCCTACCAAGACCATGCTTGTGTTTGACGGTGCTAATTATGCCCAGTGGGAAAGTGCTCTTGACAGAACGTTACGTCACAGTTTCAAACGTGACAGATCATTCTTGGGAGAAGATGCACCATTTGCCTCCTTGGACCGCGATCACCGGGATGCAGTGGCTATCCTCCTTTGGAACACGATTGATGAGACCCTACTTGCCGTTGTCAAGAGCTCGGGCACAGACAAGGCGCAGGCCTTGTGGGATTTGTTGAAGAGAAAGTGCAGTAGAAGCAACCGTAGACATAAACTGGCGATTATCAATTGAATGCTGGAGACGCTCAACGACTGGTCCGGATTGGATGACGCATGGGTTGCAGGGTGGCACAAGGTTATTGCCGATCTGAAACGAGTTGAGGTATTGGTAGACAAGTTGTATGGTTTATTGATGCAGGCCAGCATGTCGGCACCTCCCGGGGTGGACCAACAGAACTTTGAATACGCTGTAGGCCAGGGACTGAAAGACTTAACATTGCTGCCTACCTTTACGGAAGTCTCAACAATCATACAATCTTGTGCCAACAAACTGAAGACAAGATCCAGCTTGCCATTGGACGTAGAGATGGCTGTGCAGGCAATGAATCATCAACGGACCGGTAAATATCTACCACCAGCAAGACAACCAGGCAACCTCAACAACTGGAACCAACCGGCCAACGCTCCTAACTGCCTATCCATTGACAAGACCACGTACTTCAAAGGCCGCACCCAATCTGACTCTCTGTTGCAAAAATTTGGGTACACTTGTCACTACTGCAAGAAGGTGGGCCACTGGTACGCCGACTGCAACAAATTTTGGGATCACGTTAGGATGGGCATCATCCCAGCACTGCTGGACAACCATGCCAATAAAGGATTGAGATATCTCCTGCCGCCCAGACCAACTGGCCGGCCTGTGAGTGGAGGACGCATTTTCCAGCTGGACATGGAGGCTGTAAATGAAGGGGAGGTCCTGATTGACTCAGGATCTACCGCGCATGTCAGTGGGCCTTCCCCTTTCTTTAAGATCACTCAAGCGCTGTCAACGCCTGTGACACTGACATTAGCGGTTCCAACCAAATCTGCAATGGTGCACTCCGTGGGCAGGTTGACCATTCCAACCAGGACAGGGATGATGATCCTTGACGGTGTATTCTTCTGCGAGGGAATCAGAGATTCAATCATTTTGACTGGTAGACTGGTTAGCGAGGGGTGGAAGCTACGTCATGAAGGTACCTCACTCACGCTTGTTGATCAAAATTCTCATCAGTTTGAGACAGAATTCTGTAATTTTTTTTGGACTGTGAAATTTTGTTGCAATCAATTCCTTTTCAAAATCTCACAGGTGCCATCCTTAGATCCATACAAGTGGCATGTTAGGTTAGGCCATGTCTTGGAGAGGATAGTTTGGCAGTTCCTCCAGACCCACTTTCCCGACAAAGCCAAGCATAACTCCTGGAAATCCTATTTTTGCAAGCAGTGTGCAACGTCAAAGGCACTGGACCAAAAATCTCCGGGGGTTAGCTTGGACATTGTAAGAGAGGACCTGCTGCAACTGTGTGTGACAGATGTTGCAGGACCTTTTGAGAAGGATCTGAATGGAGCACAATTTTGGCTCACCTTCTGGGATCACGCAACAACCTATACCTTTGGGGCCGCCTTGCAGAGTAGGAGTGAAGTCCCTGCAAAGATCATCAGCTGGATTAACCATATCCATAATATGGTTGGACGATTCCCCACCTTTGTGCAATCCGACAACGCGGACGAATACATTGGGCCGCTTTTCAACCAGTTGGAAGCTCTTGGGATCAAGCTGGCGCCGGTCCCTCCTTTTCACCCTGCGCAAAATGGTGAAGCGGAAAGAGTCAACCAAACAATTGGTGACGTGGCCAGGACAATGCTCAATGAGAGTCAAATGGCTGGTCAGTACTGGAGTTACGCATACCACAACGCTACGTACCTCCCCAACCAACAGGCTCCCAAATACAAGGACAGACGGCTTGAGTCCACTGAAGCTCTTATTTGGGCGGGACATCAATCCAAATATTCTATACCCTTTTGGAACCCGGGCAATTGTGCACACACCTAAGGAACGCAGGGCTTCCAAACTCAAGGATCATGGGCAACCTTGCAGACTTCTTGCCTACCCAGTGGCGGGGGCAGGTTGGCTGTTTTGGTCCCCCAAAGAGAGGCGAGTAATTCATTCGACATCAGCGGTTTTCCCAGATTTTCAACATTTGCCCGTAATGGCAGAAGAGAAGAAGGGAAGCATTGATCACATCCTGAACCAACTCTCCTTGTCACTAGGCCAGGAACCGATGGACAAGATTGCAAGCGCTGAACAGCAATTCGTCCAATCCATGCCCGTAAAGCAGGACCATCACTTGCCCCGGTCACTGGCAGAGGCGCTACGTGGTGAATTTGCGGCACAATGGCACGGTTTGGCGGAATACAAAGTAAACAAATTTGATGAGTTAGACGTTTGGGAGCCCTTCAAACTGCACTCAGGGATGAAGGTGTTGGGGATGCGCTGGGTTCTGGCAAACAAGACTGATGAAGAGGGGTGTTTGTTGGAACAACGGACGCGGTTAGTTGTGAAAGGGTTCAATCAACGTATGGTTATCAATTGCAATGAAACCTACGCTCCAACAGCAAGCTTGAACGTCTTACAAATGATCATCCTATTAGCGCTGTTGAGGGACCTGCCCATGGCTTTGTTCAATGTTAGCTCCGCCTACCTCTACAGTCCCATTGCAGAAGAATTGTACATTCAACCACCGGTGGAAATTTGACCAGAATGGAAGGGGATGGTGATGCGACTCAAGAAGTTTGTCTATGGCACCAAACAGGCGGCCCATTGTTGGTGGCATTTCTTCAGTGGGATCATGCATCAATTGGGCTTTGTGACGCAGGAGCTAGAACCTTCTCTATACCTACTCATGAAGAATGGCAAAGAATTCATTATTGTCTGGATGCAAGTTGACAATGGTTTTGTAGTAGGTTTGTCGCCTGGTCTCCTCCAACGGCTACAAAAGGGTATGGAAGACAAAGTAAAACTCAAGTGGCAGGACAACCCAAAGAAGATTGTTGGTATTGCCATCAAGAAAGGACCAAGCATGATGGAATTATTGCAGACTGTTCTGTCCAACCAAATTGTGTTGGACTACAAGCGCAAATCACATCCTTGATGGAGCCCTCTGCCTGATGCTTGCCTAGAGATGAACACGGGTGATGTAGTTGAGCCTGAAGACTTCAAACATTCCATTGGCTCCCTCATGTACCTTGCAGCGGGCACACGTCCCAACCTCTCATTCCCAGTGAATCTCTTGTCACGGTTTGCAAACAACCCTTCTTTGGATCATTGGGAAGCTCTAGACCACCTGATTGGCTATCTCCGCGGCACCATCAAACATTTGCTTGTTCTGAAACCGGGAGCAGCGGGTTTGGTCCTGTGGAGCAATGCAAACTGGGGGGGGGGGAACACAAACGGTCTACGTTGGGTCACTTGATAACTTACTGTGGGAGCCCAGTGGTTTGGGGCTCAAAAAAACAAACACTTGTGGCGCTCTCAACGTGTGCAGCGGAGTAAGTTGCCCTATTGGATGGCATGCAGCAACTTGCTAATCTCAATAGCTTGCTTACAGATGTGATTGGGCAGGTTCCTCTGCAAATTTTCTGCAACAATGAGTCCGCAATCCTTATAGCAGGTGATAAAACATCAAAGAAACGGACCAAGTATGTCTCGCGTGCTTTTTACTTTGTGAATGACTTTTTCAGACAACATAAGGTCAGCCTTAAATGGACTAGCACGCATGATCAGAAAGCTGATGTTTTAACAAAGAGACTGGGACCCAATAAAATGAGTGGTGCGTTGATGGATTTGGGAGTGAGCGGGAAGAATTTGTAAGATGTGGGGGGGATGTAAAGGATACCTATAACACATATTACAAATTCCACAGATACTAAAACATACTCCTGCACATGACTGTTAAAGTAGAGACATCTATAAACATATTTCCCATAGTTATGCTACTATCTAGTTTGCCAGTTGTATATAGACCAACCTCCCCGTCCCGGAAAGCCTCCTCTCTTCATCAAAGTTGAGGACACGTTCCGGAATGGGAGAGGCTAATCCATTGGGTCACGATCCGAATGCAGGTTAGTAAATCATTGAAGTTGAGGACACGTTCTGGAACGGGAGAGGCTAATCCATTGGGTCACCATTGGCATGCAGATGTCAATCTAAGTTCATCATAATATCTACCACCATATCTCCATATCTTCCGTTGACCCTTGATCCACCCTGTTGAGATTATGGTATTATTGATACGCATACTATGCATATAATACGGGAAGACTAAACTAGAAAATTCTAGAATCATGTAGATACACAACAATACCTCTCACAACATAAAGTATAAAATGAGGTACAAAGATCAACATGAGTTTGTACCTCCAGGGAAATATACATTTCTAATTCCATTGTATACTAACAACAGGTTATGAGCCTGTGCGTGATACTGTACTAGAAGTCCATCTACAGCTTGTCTATGGTGGCTTCTGTCTTTTGAACCTGCAAGAAGAAATAATCAGTTTAGGCTGTCCCACCTGGACAAGAAATTTTGAAGATATGACGCTTGGTCATTACTTTGCTAACAAACACTTGATACTCATATTAACCACCTTAAAATAGACTGTTTTGTACCTCTTGATACGTCAATTGGATCCTCCCCCCTGCTAGGATTGAAAGCAGGAAAGTAAGTCATTAACGTGTGTACCGCCAAATTCTTGCAAACAACTAGCCACGTTTGTGAGCATCTTCCTTCAACCTGTCATCTCCCCAGGATAAACCCGTCTTCCACCCTACAACAAGGTCTGGACAATCTTTTTGACAACCTTCAGTTGCAATGCTGCAAGATCCACCTTTGCAGAGCCTGCAGGAGGGAGCCAATGGACCGCCCCATGTGGCATCTGTCTTTTCAATGGACAATTTGGCCAGCATCCTCACAGCCATTCAAAGTCAAGGCAACCCTGCCGGGGTGGCTGAGGCACATTTACAGTATGAGAAGATTGCCCAGGGCATCAAACCAAACCTGAAGGCTGACAGATCCAATTTTGTGGAGTGGTCAGAAGCTATCCAACTGAAGGCCTTATCCCTTTTTTGTATTCCCAACTACTTCACCTCTGATCAGCCGGATGAGCTGGAGGAGCGGGCAAGGTTTACAGGGACAATTGTTGAATATAGTATAGACCAGTCCCTTTCACCTTTTGTTGCCTCTTTGAGTGGGAGAGACAGTTATTGTTTGCCTTGCAATTGTTTTGGCTCCGTTTCATGGTGCTATATAATGTCAAAATGGTTGAAAGTCATGAACTCTCCAGATATCATCAACAACCCTAATTGCTCATACAACAAGATGAAACTTGCCATACAGGAATTGGAGTCTCATCTTGGGGGCTTCACCATTGACTTGGTCCTCTCCCTCCTCCTCCATGCCAACTTGGGTCATTTGTTTCACAATATATCCAATGCATTAGACAGCCAACGTGCTATTAATAAGGAAGTGAAAATCAACTCCCGCAATGTGCTGGAACTCATCTCCCAACGGGCGCTGTCTAATCAAGACATTCCAAACAGCTCCCTTTTGAGTTACAGAGTGGGACCTACACCCAACCGGCAAATGGGCTATGGACCGGTGTAAGACTCCAAACGGTGCTAGGCCGTGGCAGTTCTGCGGAGGGGAAAGGTGCTGTTTAGGCTGCCCTCCTGAGTGTTACAAAAATATTTAAATGTAACTAAGATCAAGGTCCAGAACCTGGTAAATGAGGAATCAAGGAGTAGAGGATAAGGATGATAATAGTTTGGTAGCAACGGAACAGCACTATCTGAGACAAGATTATGCAGGGAAAAACTTGAAAAAAAGAAGTTAAAGTCCCCTTAGAGTTCAAAGAACAAAAGCTGTTGTATGTAAACAACGCCCACACGCTAATAACTCTGGTCGTCAGCAGAAGATTGGGGATGATCAACACAAACCCAAGCAACCTCCAGATTCTCAATGAACCTGCCCAACTCTCCGCAATCAAGCGCTTGAAGGGTACCAGATAACTGTGGGTGGCTGTAAAGGACAAAGCACAATCTTTAAGAAGCTCTAAAGCAAACAGTAACTGATTTGAAGCAAGGATAACCTCAACACTTCTCAAGGGACTCAAGAGTAGGCTGGAAGAATGCAACTCCAAAGAAGCTAAGGGGAGGTATAACACTCCAG
Source organism: Puccinia polysora (assembly GCA_025617555.3). Classification (NCBI taxonomy): domain Eukaryota; kingdom Fungi; phylum Basidiomycota; class Pucciniomycetes; order Pucciniales; family Pucciniaceae; genus Puccinia; species Puccinia polysora. Next base: position 2,333,696 of record CM062633.1, read on the forward strand.
GTCTTAAGCTTAATAAGACCTCTTCAATCAATTGTGATTGGCTCCAGAAAGGTGATCAGGGATCAGGACCAGTATGGTCAGAGAAAGGGATCAAGGAGTGGTATGACACACTCAAAAATTCCAACAGACAGAATTTTTCTTCAACCAGCAAGGCTATTGGTTGGTGATAAGGATCAGGGATCAAGGGTTGAGTATGGAGGCTCAAGGATCAAAGGTGTGCTGATTTCATTCTGGATCATTCCATGTTCTGATGATTTCTGATGATTTCCGATGATTTCCGATGATTTCCAATGATTTCCAATGATTTCCGATGATTTCCAAAAAGGCAGGGGAGAGCCCCTCCTTATATGGGCAGGAGGCCCTGTTAGACTATATACAACGGATTCTACAAACAGAGCAGAAAAGGGAAGGCAACCATGTGGTCACTTGCGTCTGTCTGTGGATGGGTGCGCGTAACAATACCAGAGTCACCCACCCCTTGTCCAAAGGCGGAAGCAGGTGGGAGAGAGAAATGAACCAAACCGCCGTGGATGTCTGCGGGCGGTCGTTGGCACTCTTCCAAAGGCGGAAGCGGGTGGGAGAGTCCCAGGAAAGGTGACGGATGAAGTCCATGAGAGCGCGGATGGGCGGATAGGAGATTGGTTTGAGAAAGTTGAGTAAATCCTGACGGCATTGAGATCCACAACTGATAGATCAAGTGCAATGGGAGGTTTGACGGATCCAAGGGTTTGCCAAATGCTTGGGGGTGCGGTCGGGATGGATTCAGTAAATCATGGATGAGCGCCGCGCAACGGTAGCAATGAGGAGATGGGGACGCGCGACAACAAAGATGAAGACACGCAACAACAAAGATGAGGACGTGCTATGACAATGGCGGAGATGACAAGCAACGCGGCGCCGCGCGCGCGCGGGTAAAGGACGGTTTGGATGAGCCTGAGGATAAGTTGTTCAGCCGGACGGTACATTTGCGCAACAGTTTATGGATTGAGGTCTTAAGGCGGCCAGGGTGTCCAGGATGGGGAACCACATCTCTCCCCAACTTACAGACTGTCCCTAGTCTGCTCCCGAGTTTGATGCCATAGAAAAAAGAAAGGAAAGAAAGATGATTGAAACCAAAGAAAGAATGGCCATTTTGATCCTGAGAGTGGTTGAGAAAAAATTTGTCAATCCAACCAAAAATCCTAGAAGTGGCTGAGATAAAATGAAGGAGGCGTCCCAAGTGCTCACACGCGTGGCATGAAGTAGAGTTTTCACAAAACAACAAGGATCTTGCCCAGATGGTGCACAAATTGGGAGGACTTACTTCTGGACCAAGTTGCCTCCACGAGAGTGAAATTTCTTGACCTGATCAGCAGAGAACCTTCTGGCCATCTGAGTACCATCCAGCTCCTCCAAAAGATATGATTCACCTCTAACTTGACGGACTACTTGGTAATGACCATTCCAGCGGTTAGAGAAAAGCTTTCCCCACTGAGTTTCCAAGGAACGATTATAAGCTAATACCAGGTCACCAGGGTTTAAAGGGTCCCTGATTTGATTCCAGTGTTTTTCTTCCCAATACTGAACTCATTTTGCTCTTGATTCCATCATCTTCTGATAAGCTTTGTTACAAATATCTTCACTCTGCTCCAGTTGCTTTGATCTGGCAACTAATAGGTCAGTAGTTGAGGAAACTTTTTCCCAGGGGATGCCCAAGAAAGACTCTATCTCAAGATCAAGAGGAAGAACAGCCCTCTGACCAAAGATGATTTCATAAGGAGAATAACCAGTGGTTTGCTTGGTGGAAATTTGATCAGAGAAGAGGACCAAGGGGAGAAACTTTTGAAAATTCTTGCCACTTTCACCAGCCAATTTGACAAGAGCAGCCTTCAAAGGGGCATGGCCTCTTTCCACCATGCCTTGTCCTTCAGGATAATAGGGAGTAGTAACTCTATGTTGTCCAGGGAGAAATTGGATCATTTCAGCAAGTTTTCCACCAAATTCTGAGCCACCATCCGTAGAATAAGGCCGGGCCAAGCCATAACGCATTGTCCAAGTCTCATGAAGGAAAGCTGCTACTGATTCAGAGCTGAGGTTCTTAAGAAACTTTGCTTCAACCCATCCAGAAAAATCATCTCTAGCCACAATGAGGTACTTAGCTCCACCAGCCTTAATGTGAACCACATCCATAGCAATCCTCCCAAAGACAGTGGATTCTCCAGTGGGGTAACAAATTTTGGCCGGGCGCCTAAGATCACGTTTCTGGCAAACTTCACAACTCCTACACCATTGAGCGACAGATTTCTTCAGGGATGGCCACCAGAATTGTTCAGATATTCGTCAATAAGTTTTGGTTTCCCCACAATGAACTAGGCCTTCATGGAGATTTTCCAGGATCAAATCTTGCCTGGAAGGGATAGTGACCACAACAAGTGCACAAGGAGTTGACCTTTTCATAAGACTAGAACCTTGGACAAAGAAATTGGAGGACTTTCTTTTAAGGGACCAAAATTCTTTGGCAGAGAGATCAGGGGGTCTTTGGAGAGTTGAAAGGTACTGCTCCAACTTAAGCCAGAAACCTTGCTGGAAACCAGAGTAATTTTTGGAGGAGAAGGCAAAGACAGGGCTGACCAAGGGTTCTTCCTCATCAAAATCCACTCCAACCTCTGATTCATTGTCTCCAATAGGTCGTCAAGATAAACCATCAGGCATGGTGAAAGATTTTCCAGGCCTGTGAACAATATCAAAAGAGAACAACTGGATGAAAGCCACCCAATGAGTCATGGGAGCATTTGGGAGGCTGGGGGCGTTGATCATTTCAATAATAGATCACACATCAACTTGTAACTCAAAGTGTTGAACCCAAAGGACAGTCTGTAGCTTCTACAACATTCGGGCCACACTGAAAAGTTCCAGTTTTGGCTGGGAGTACCTGGATTACACATCTGAGAAAAGAAGAGATTCATACAGAGCAGGACGATCCAAACCATTTTCATCTTCCTGGGTAAGAACAGCCCCAACAGATTGATAACTTGAGTCCACTGCCAACTTGATCTTGCCGGCTCCGTGTCCATAAGTGATCTTTTTCAAAACAATGTCTTTCCCAACAATTGTTTTGAGCAACTGAAATGATTGTTTGCAGTCTTGGGTCCAAATCCATTCAGCATCATTCCTGGTTAAGCAACGCAAGGGAATACAGATCTTGGATAATGAGGGAATGAAGATCCTGACATAAGTTACAACACCTAGGAAACCTCTAACTTCTGTTGGATTTATTGGGGTAGGCCAGGAGATGATTTTGTTGACTTTAGAGGGTGCCATCCTTCTTCCGTCCTTGCAGACTATATGACCAACAATTTCCAAGGAAGGGACACAGGCGGCAAGTTTTGATCCAGAGACAGTAAGACCAGATTCCTCAATTTGAAACAAAATTCTCTCCAAAACAGCAGCATACTCCCAGACAAATTGTCGGATTCCTGAGTGCCAAGGTAAGAGCTCATTCTCATAGTCAGAAACTGGACCTTTAATTCCACCATCATTGATAAAGATACCCGCATGATCCGGGATTTTGTCCTGGACGATCCACATCATCTGAGCCTGATAGACTGCAACCAAGTTGGTGGCACCTTGAGGCAATCGAGTCAACTGAGATTGACCAAGGGGAGTATTGAAAGTAGTGAGGGGACGGGAAATAGGATGCAAGGATTGTTTGTCATAGCCACCCATAATGTCACCTAGACCATAGCAAGCTCTCCCAGGGAAGGATTCAACAAATTCTTCAGTGGCAGGCGGCATGCCAGAGTCTTTAATAGTAACTTTATGCATCTCCTGCGGGTCTTGGGACCACGCAATTGGTTGTAAGGGTCCATTGAGCCCCTGAGGCATTGGCTTGTTCCGTGGCCAAACTTTCTGTGCCACCAGTTTGTACTTGCCCGCGTTGCACCGTGCCATCCAGACCCGGCTATTGCTGTTGTGATTCCTAGTAATAACCAAACCAGGACTTTTGCCTTTGCTCATGACTGTGACACAATGATAGGGTTTTTGAAGGGTAGAACCTTCCGGCAATGCACACTGAGGAATGGAACTTACTTCTGGCGCCTGCTCCCTACGCAAGCCCTCCTCCACTTGCTCCTTACCCGTCGGCTGCCCGCGCTGAGCTGGAGCTTTCTCCGCGGGGTAACCCTTAAGGTTTGCCCCCACATCAAACTCCTTGTTGCCGCCAGCCACTGGCCCCTGCACCCATCTCCCTCTCCCATGATTGCAGATTGTTGTCTTGAACCGCGCACCAAGTGAATCCTCAACCATCAGAGCCTCCGTTCCTTCCTAGGCGTTGAAGGCCATTTGAGCTTGGAACCCAAACATGAATGGTCAACCCAATATCAAGTCACCGCATTCTACTGAGAGAAAAAATAGGGGATTAAAAAACTTTGCAACTTCAACCTCCTCTGCCTCCACTAACCTGTCCACGCGGAATTTGCCACCATTTAACGCCCGGAGACCCATTGCGCACTTCCTCTGCACCAAGCCAAGCTTGTCTACCAACCTGGACAGAAGCAAGTTGACCATCAACCCGCTTTCCACCATTGCCCACACCTTCCATCCCGCAATAGACATTGCAACATAAGCCAGCGGGACCAATACAAACTTTGACCGGCATGGCTTGAGATCGATCTCCTCCTCCGCCACGTTCACCCGCTGAATCATCATTGGTACCCGGTTCTGACCGCATTCTTTCAAGGCCTGGACCATCTCATCAACAACCGCCAGGGACACAGCCGCTAACTCTTGTAGGGTCAGGGGTATTGGTGAGTCATTCCCCATTACCCTTTGGACAATGTCCACATCCTTCTTCTTCCCCGCCGGATTAGCAGACGGTCTGTCTGTCGCCGGTACGTGCGTGGTTGGCTTTGGGGCCGTTGATTGCTTGTTGAAGTACATTGCAATTTGTTTGTTCATCACCAATGCTCTGACTTTGGCCTCCACCCTTGGCACTACCCAGGTCCTGGGCGCCGTGACAATTCCGAGCAAAACCCAGGCCGCCTTGGCCTGAGCCTTTGCTTGCTCCTGCACTTGCACCATTGGCAGCGGCTGGTCCTTGGTAAAATCCACAAACTGGCCCAAAAGGAATATGTATGTCTTCCCGGATGTGAAAAACAGCCCCTCGTTCATGTCTTGAGTGAGGCCTTCACACATCAACTTCCAGTGCCCCTTTTCCCTGCAATACGTACAAGTGCGCACCTCAAACAACCCGGAGGGTCCGCTGGGAGGTTGGAACCCTTCTACCATGTGAGGGGGTGTTGCCCGTAGTTGGGCAAAAAGCCACCGGAGATGTAGTGGCTTTCAGAGCCGCAGGAACCAATGTTTGGTTGAGGAAAACCCTTAGGTCCCGCAGAATCTCTGTTATCTCATTGACCGGTGGTCCTGGAGCTTGTTGGGAAGTTCTGGAATGAGAGGGCGTTGGCAGCCGCGCGGTTGAGGTTTGATTGGGAGCGGGCACCAAGATCATAACCAATTTCTTGGAGGAAGTTGGGTACGTTTGTTCTGTGTCCGCAATGAGCTTGTCCAAATCAATTTTGCTCTCCACGGCCTGGCGGATAAACAAGAGATTGGGAAGAATCGCGACGCTCCCATCCAGCAACCTCTTAAATAGGCTGTGGTCATACAGGTACCGCTGCACCCTGGAACGGAGCTGGGGCACAAGACCCCCCAAAAAGGCCCGCTTCATAGCACCCATCTGGCCCGCAAAAACCTTGTTCTTTTCCAAGTAGCCATAGATATGCTTGAACTTTGAAATATATTCCACCAGTCCTTTGCGTGATTGCACCCCCCACACTCGCTTGCTTCCTCCGCGGCTTGTGTGAAATTGCTTTCTTGGAACTGGGGTTCACGCTTTCCCCACCTTGCCAACATCTTGCTTTTAAGCTTCCCCCAATCCCACCTCTTGTAACCAACCATTTCCTCCACGCCCCGCAGCTTCTCCTCCTTGGTAATGAAGAGCACAATAGTCAAAACCTTGTCTGCGCCCATTGCACCCTCCAAATCTGCAATGCCTTCAAACCTGGAAAGGAACTGTTCCACGTCCAAGGTACTGAACCAAAGATGAGGAAAGTCCCTTGGTCTTAGCCACACGCAGAAAGGGACCTCCACCCCCATTTCCGACAACCCCTCCAAGGGAGGAGCAAAACCGCTAGCTCTAGGAGCTTAGGCAGATACCAGCGGGGGGTTGAGCAGTGGAAACTGGAGTTGAGTGCAGAGGATAGGAAGGGGGAAAGTTGGATCCTGAAGCGGTTGTTGGCAGCATCCTGCGTTGTCTTCAAGAGAGTGATAATGGATCAAAGTTCCTGGCCAGACCCCCAGATGTGGAAAATTTAGAGGTTATCCCTCATGAAGTTGTCCCTGATTACAGAGTTGATGGTTCTAGCGTCTGTAAGATTTTGAGGATGCTCATTTTCTTTTCTTCCTTTTTCCCCCCTTCCCCTGGTGTGTCCTCCCTCCGCCCTGTGCTGAGGGGAGAGGCCTTTTACATCCCCTCCCCTCAGCCCTAACCTAGGTACAAGCAAAAGAAAAACCTGACAACAATTTGAAGAAGAAACCCTAGACCCAGAAATCTAAACCATACCCTATCCCTTCAGCCCGCCTGCCATTACACTCATCCAGTTTGTCCTCCTGTGGCACAGCCCTCTGCCGCGGGCTACTCAAAGTTCACTGTGACTGCCTGTGTCCGCCTGACGCACCGTGGTGAATTTTGCAGTCATGTGGCTGGCTTGCGCTTGCGCGCGGCCATCCACACACATAGCCCTGCAATTGCCCCGCTTTTCCCTCCCCAAACTAGCCTCCCAAGAACATGATTGGCCTGGCTCCATTCCTAAGTTGGGTATCCAAACGGGTTGCAGCCTGTCCCCCCCTTAGTAAGGCCCAACCTGCAGCCGCGTTCTGGTCCTGCTGCGCCTACCTCTGAGCCTTGCAGCCAATTCTGCTGAGCCTTGCAGCAACTGCTGCTGAGCCTTGAAGAAACTGCTGCTGAGCCTTGCAGCAACTGCTGCTGAGCCCGCAGCATCCACTGCTGAGAACGCGCGCTCCCTGACTTCTGAGCCTGACCCACCAAATGCTGAGCGCGCAGGCCCCGACGCAGTTATCAATCCAAGGCTATATAATGACACCAAACTGGAGGAGAAAAGGACTACCTCCATTGCATTGGGATGCTGCTATACCTAGCGCAGGGATCATGCCCAGACATTTCTTTTGCCGTTCACTTGGCACAATTCTCCCTTGCTCCAGACACATCTCACTGGGGTGCCCTTGATAAACTGATTCAATACCTGAGGAAAACAAGGGCTTGCTTTCTTAATCTCTTCACCTGGGACGGTGAAGATCACATCCTCAAAACATAAATTGATGCTAACTGGGGGGGGGGGGGAGAAGGTGCTAAGTCAACACATGGCTTCATCACGACTTTGTGGGGCTCACTAATCCACTGGGGCTCCAAGCATCAAACATGCATGGAGCAATCAACGTGCCAGGCAGAGTACATGGCCTTGTCCTATGCGGCAGTGGAGACCTTGTGGATCAAGCAACTGGCAGAAAAATTCATCCCTGATGTGATCCCACTCATCCTATCCAACAACCAGGTGGCAACAAAGATTGCCTCCAAAAAATCCAGCATGAAGAATACAAGACACATTGATTGCAAATTCCATTTCATCAACTAAAATCTACGTCTGGGGTGTTTGGAACTGAGATGGATCCAAGGAACGGATCAACTTTCCAATGTCTTCACTAAGGCTCTGGGGGCAAACCTGCACCAGTGTTTTCTCAATTGTTTCTTCTGATATTTTTTCTCTTATCCCTGTTCTCATTTTGTTTCTTTCTGTAACTTTCTTTGTATTCACTTGGTCTTCTTCCTATTTTCTATTTGTTGCGGTATTGTTTTTTTCCTCTTTTCTTTCCTTCAAGATTCTCCTGATATTTTGTCTATTGGTATTGTTGTGGGGGGGAATGTTGAGATTATGGTATTATTGATACACATAATATGCATATAATAAGGAAGACTAAACTAGAACATCCTAGAATCATTTAGATAAATAACAATACCTCTCACGAAATAAAAAATAAAAGTAGGTACAAATCAACATGAGTTTGTACCTCTGGGGGAAATATATATTTCTCATTCCATTGTATACTAACAACACACCATTCCATCCACTCCCATTTTGCCACCAATATCCCTATCCATCCCCCCTTTGATAGCTATCAATCTATCCACCCACCCTCCCTCAATATTAAAACCGTTGCATTCCTATTGACCCTCCATCCACCATCTCATTTTCTCAACTCCCTCCGCCTGTTTGTAATTTCCATGAGTTCCACAGCTGATCTTATTCTTGATGAATCAGTCTTGACAACTGACCAAACACCCCAAGAAAGTTCCAAAAAGAAGTGTGCGCCCAACTGGACCCCTCAAGAGGAAGAGCAGCTGGCTCAATTGTGGACTTGCATCAGAAAGGAACCCAAATATGCCACCAATCAGTCTGGAACTTTCTTCTTCAAACAAGTGGAAGATGATTGTAATATTCACAGCAAGATAACATATTGTGATTGGGAATGCATAAGTACCAGGTCGGGTCATTTTTTATTTCTCTATTTTATATTTAAATTTATTAATAATTCTTTGCATTTTTTTTTGGAATGACCAGGTGGGAAAATCTGAACACAGCTACCCTTAAGTTTTTGGAAATCTACCACAGCATCAAACAATCACCCCCGAGTGGGTCCAACAAAATGGATTGGATGCGGCATGCAAAAGAACTCTACAGCCAGCAAACCAAAGGCAAGCAGTTCAAGCTCAAAGGCCCCTGGGAGATTCTCAGGCACCATCCAAAATGGATGGGCAATGGCCCCTCTGGAATCAACTGCCCATCCTCCCCCTCAGTATCCAAACCAACCTTTGTGCAACCGCCAGTTGTCAAGGCCTTGAAAGGCAAACAAACGCCTTCTGAACCAAATTCCAAGCCTGGTGAAAAGTTTTTGGCCAACTGATTGGAGTTGCTTGAGGCTAGCAACTCCATCTCTATCCGGAAGAATGAGATTGCAGAATGAACAAATTTGCTGGCAGAGATGTTTTATGACTTGGAGGACCAGAGAACAAAGATGAAAGTGGCCATGGGTCAGATGTCTGTCATCCTTCAGTTGGAAGCTAACTGCCCAGATGATGAGAGTAAAGAAATTTTAAGAATGCTAAAAAAGAAAATTTGGTTGCAACTTGAGGATTAGTTGACCAACCTCCTCCTCCTGAAAGTTTTCTGATGGGCAAGGCCAATGATGTAAGGATTGAAGATCAGTCTGCTTTTTTTGTTTCAATTTTGATGATAAACTATACCTACAATGCTTGTGCTCTCTTATGTTTCTCTTCTGTGCTTTTTGAGAAATGAATCATAAAAAAATTCAATTCAACAGTTCCAATGTAAAAGATGAATAAAAAAACAATTCTGATCTAGATACTAATCAGAGCTGGAAAAAACATAATCAAGAAAGGCCCCTCTTCATCCAATTTTAAACCTTTAAATAATTCATAAGCTGAAAATGGGTGGTAGAGTTATGAAGCCAATGTGAGTTTTGACTAAGACTTTGAAAGGAATGAAACAATTGAGGGTCATGATTATTGGGAGTTATGGTAGTGGTAGTGCTTAAATGTTGATCAGGCTGATGAAGGAATGGATCAAAGGGGGATCTTTCTTCTACAATCTTGTTGTGAAGGATCATAAAACATTTCATCACCTTTACTATGTCATTCCTGAACCACAATCTAGCAGGTTTGCTGATGATAGAAAACCTAGCTTGCAAAACTCCAAATGCTCTTTCAATATCCTTCCTTGCAGCCTCCTGGAGTGTATTGAAATGTTTGGTTGCATCATCTTCAGAATTTCTGTAGGATTTGACAAATACTGGAAAATTGGGATAGATTCCATCAGCTAAATAGTAGTCATAGGTATATTCATGGTTGTTCAATTGAAACTTCACAGTTGATGCTGAGCCTATAATCCAAAACAAATCAAATATCAGTTAAAAAAGCAATACCATAGTATATTAGAAATTAGAATATTTATGGAACTCATACCAGTAAGAACTTCATCAAATATGTGACTGTTTTCTACTACATTTATGTCATTATGAGTTCCAGGAGATCCAAAAAAACAGTGCCAAATTCATAAGTTGAGAGAGGGAACTGCTTCCAAAACCATTGTGCAAATTCCTTCTTTTCCTTGGTATTGACCTGCCCAAGCTTGAGGACAGTTTTTCCAACCCCAGTGCATTCCATCAATACTTCCAAAACAGCCAGCGAAACCAAAATCCTCATACTCCTTCATAATTAATTGAAGTTCTTGATCAGTTGGAACACAAAGATATTCATTTCCATATACTTCAACCACATCATTCACAAATTTTTTCAGTGTTTAAATTGCTTTGGTTTCTCCAATTCAGATTTATTCATCTGTGGAATCAGCAGGGCAGCCATAAGCTAATTGATGTATTGCAAAAGTAATTTTTTGGTAAGGGGACACACCAATCTGGACACAGCATTCCTCAAAGAATGATGGAAGAAAGACAAAAAAAATTCAAAAAATCAGTGTGTATTACTTTTGAAAAATTTATATTTCCAAGCAAAGAAAGGAGCCTACAACTCTTTGGGTCCAGTATTGGCTATGGACTCCCAAGTCAGATACCAGCCTTTCAAAAAGTTTCTTACTCATTCTGAACCGCCTTTCAAACATGTATGGAGGGTATCTTGCATCAGGATTAAAATAATCCTCCCTCAGCTTTATGTTGCCTTCCACTCTGTTGCATTTGATGGAATGTCTTCTTTTTGGTTGATTTTTTTTCTTCAAGAACTACTGGTGCAGTGCTTCTTCAAGTTCAAGAAAGGCAAAATGTTGACAGGTATTGAGGAGTGGAAAAGCTGGAAATTGTTTTTCAAACAATGGCTGGATATTGAAGAGGTTCATTGTGTTGAATTTTTTGTATGTTGCAGAGCTTTGATGGAATATAGGCTGTTTTTTTGCAGAGGTTTAATCTTATGTGTGTTGGATGCACCTGGATGATTGGAATGTGTGTCAGGTGTTGTGTTGTTTGGATGTTGATGAAGTGGAACTATCAAGCCAACAATTGCGGCATCCAGGTAGTTAGCTATGTAGCAAGCGATGAAAGCAAGTACAATTGTATTTCATGCTTGCTAAACCCCTTGCCATCTATTTTTTTAGCTAAATAGGGGTTACCTATTGAAAAATTATTGCAAACAATTGCTAATTCTCTTAGGGCATCCTGAATTGTCTTGGTAAATCTGCTTGTTAGCTATTTTTACTGAGAAATTTTCACAATCATGAAAAAATAAGGGCTTTCTAGCAAGCAAGCTCCATAAGTTGGGTCCAATTTCCATGAAGTTACCAGATTTTAGCCAGCTTGCTAGCTCCCCTTCTCCACATATCTTGCATATCCAATAGGCCAATACCCTGCCCGCCCTTCCACCCTCATATGTCCCTTCCACCATCCCAAGTTTGATATTTCCCCCACCAATATCCCCCTCCCACCTCCCCCCTCCCCCCAAGCCCCCCTCCCCCCACTCCCTCCCTCCTTGAGGATGAGTTGCAAGGCCAAGTTGTGAAAAAGGGGGGGACCTAGCTAGTAAGCTGCTGACGCGGCACATGATTGTGCGGTTTGGGTTGTTAGCTAGCTGCTGAAGCCTTGTGGAGTGGACAGTTGTGAAACACACGCAGTAAATTGCTTGCTAGCTATTTTTTTGGCTAGCAAATTTCTACCTAACAAGCTGCGCTCTCAAACAATTGCCAATTCTGCAAGCAATGTAACGCGCGTGTTTCACAATTGTCTGCTCCATAAGGCTGAAGCAGCAAGCTAACAACCAAAAGCGCACAATTGTGTGCCACGTCAGTGGCTCATTAGCTAGGCCCCTGCTTTTTTGCAACTTGAAACTTGTTGTTGAAACCCGTTGTTGCAAGTCATCATCACCAATCATCCTCCAACCACTCAACAAATCCCAACCTTCCAGCCTTCAAACACCTACATACCACCTACCACCTCTCCAAAGAGAAGATGGCCCCCTTCCTCACCCTCAAAAAGTACTTCCCTTTTTCCAGACCCACTTTCAACATCAACAAATTTTCCTTGAAGTTGAAGAAGAACTTGATAAAATGCAATTTTGTCAAAGAAGGAACAAATCAAGAATAACAATGATCAATTGTAACCAAGTTGAAGCCCATTGTAATCTCATGGCTGATTATTTTAATCAAGATGCAAGGTACACAAACCAGATGTTTGAGAGGCAATTTATAATGAGCAAGGTTACCTTCCAAAGGCTAGTAACAGATTTTGGGGCTCATGACCCCTATTGGAACCAAAGAATGGTAATTAAATCAATCCTACTGACCAAGAAATCCCTTCCATTGTTTCAGAATTAAATCAATATTGACATCTATTTTTTTTTATTTTTTTTAAAAATTTTTTTCAGGACTGTTGTGGAAAAATTGGTCTTTTGGCTCATAAGAAAATCACTGCTGCAATTCATCAATTGGCCTATGAATATTCTGCTGACTGCACTGACAAATATGTTAGAATTGGCAAATCAACTGCAATGGAAACCTTTGGTGAATGATGTTGTCATTTTATTTTTGGGGGAATACCTCAGAGGTCCAACAGATGAAGAGCTCTCAGTTATCATGAAAGAATATGAAGAACGTGGTTTCCCAGGATATTGTGGTAGCATTGATGGAATGCATTGGGTCTGGAAAAATTGCCCCCAAGCTTGGGCTGGTCAGTTTCAAGGAAAATAAGGATGTCCAAAAATGGTTTTAGAAGCAGTAGCATCATTAAATTTGAGAATATGGCACTGTTTATTTGCCTCACCTGGGACTCACAATGACATCAATGTAATCAACAATAGTCACATATTTGATGAATTTCTCACAGGTATTGTTTTTCATTATTTTATTTGCCTTATTTCTTGTTTTTTTGACTTATTGAAGTATTTTTTGGGTATTTTTTTTCAGGAACAGCATCAGATGTATCTTTTGAGATCAAAAATCATCAACATACCTATGGATACTATTTGGCTGATGGAATATATCCAAACTGGCCTTTTTTTGTCAAATATTGCAAAGAAGTCCTCAAGATCCTGCAAGTAAAAATTTAAATCAACTTCAAGAAGGAGCCAGAAAGGACATAGAAAGAGAATTTTGAGTTTTGCAAGGTTGATTTGGAATAATTTCTCAATCCAGTAGACTTTGGTTCAAAGAAGATATAGTTAAGATTATCAAGTGCTTCCTAATTCTTCATAATATGATTGTGGAGGAGAAATCTCCCTGTGATGCTTTTTTTAATCAAAATATTTCCAGTTCTAACACCACTGATATCTCCTCAAATGTTCATGATCCTGCTTTATTTCACAACTTTCAATCTCTCAGTCAAAAAACTTCTAGGCTTCATGATTCAACTCTTCATTACCAGCTCATCAATGATTTAAAGATTTACAATTGGATGAAGAGGGGAATTGAGGGTTGACTGTTTTAAATCTCTCAAAATTTCTTTGCCCTTTTATTTTCTTTATTGGGAAATGTTAAATTCACAGCTCATTGAGCCATGCACACAATTTGAAAGGGGCCTTGTGGAATGCCACACAGTCCAATCAAAGCCTTGTATGACCCCCCACGGCTCAAAGAGTTGCGCGGCCAACCCAGCCTGGTCTGCTGGCGTGTGGGATTCCACACGACTACATTCAAGCCGTGTGGAGTTGTACGCGACTCACATGTAGTTGTCTGAAATCCCACACGCCACCAGACGGCGGTGAGCCAAAACAAAAAAGAAGGAATGAAAGGGTACTAAAATAAAACAAAAACCAAATAAACCTTCCAAAAAAACAGAAATCAACCAAAAAATCAAAGAATGTTCATTTCTTGTTTTAAAAAAACAAATAAATAAATAAATAAAAAAACAGGTACTATCCAATGGACTAGCCCTAAAGTAAAAAGACCCAAAAAAAGTAAATTGACAACCCCTACAGTAAAAAAACCAAAAAAATGACAAGTAACTTGAAAAGCCCTAAAGTAAAAACACCAAAAAAAATACAAGTAACTTGACAAGCCCTAAAGAAAGTTTAACTTGACTAGCCCTAAAGTAAAAGGGCCCAAAAATTGAAGAAGTCTTTTTACCAGCCCTAAAGTAAAAGTGCCCAAAAAATACAAGTCTTTTGACCAGCCCTAAAGTAAAAACACCAAAAAAAAAACCAAGATTTTCATTTTAATTTCACTTTGGTTTCACTTTAAAGTCTTTTTGGGATTGCTAGTTGTGGAACAACAGTCCCACAAAGTATGCTTTGATCCCAAATTTGTGTTGACAGAACCCAAGTGTGGTGCAGGGGGTGCCCAAAATTCTAGCACAACTTCTGGGGGGTCATGCACCCCCAAACACGGCAGTTTTGAGCTGTGTAAAGGGGTACACGGACAAATTTGCCGTGTTTGGGGGTGACACGGCTTCCACACAACTCCCCAGGGGTTGCGCGTGTTTGAAACGGCCCTTTGTAGTTGTACATGGGCCCCAACGGCTTCATTTGACCCATTTAGGGCCCTACATGACTACCACACGGTTGGAGCCGTGAATTTTACATCACCCTTTCTTATTTCCAATCATAAAAAAAACCATATTTCAAGTTCTCTCACAATATTTACTTGCCATTTTATTATTTTTTGCAAATCATAAATAAATATATATATTTCAATCTTCCATTTAATGTTTTCAAAGAGTATTCATTTGAAATAAATCAGAGTCCAAAAAAAATAATCCAAAACAAAGAGAGGTACAGGCCAATTTGAGGAGTAAAAGGAGTCATATATGGGGTACTTTGATACAGATACTTGTGTTTATTGAATCACCCTTCTAGTTGATCTCGGACTTTTCGCTTCAACATCCTCAACATCTCTTTAATTTCCTCATCAGGACACCCTTCTTCAGATTTTAAAATGACCTTCAACTGCCCCATTGCAACCTTGACCTCCGCTTTCTTGCATTTCAAATTGTACATCTTCTCCGCAAGCTTGTTCTGCCACTCACAAATTTTATTTTTCTTCATCTGGATCTGGAATTTTGAACCAGAATCATCACCATATTTAATGGAATTGGGCTCTGAGTTGAAGCAATTTTGATTTGTGGCCTTAACACCCTCTGTTCAAGCCAAGGAATTGGCAATGGAGGGCAATGATGAGAGTTGGCTTGCAGGGGTGCTTGGCTTACTGAGGCCATAGCCAGAGGCGCATTTGCCAATCCATTTTGGATGGTGTCAAAGGATTTACCAAGCGCCTTCAACTTTGAATTTTTGGCCCTTGGTTTGTTGGTGATATAGCACCTTCACATGGAGCATCCAGTCCATCATACTTGAGCCACTTGGTGGCAATTTTTCAATTGCACAATAGATGGCCAAAAATTTCAAGGTGGTGGTGTTGAGCTTGGACCATCTATAAAATAGAGAGAACAAAAAATGTTAGTTTGTGTACCACCAAGAGAAGTGAAAGATCAAGAGAAGAATCAAATATTACCTGGTTTGGATACCCTCCAAATCACGGTAAATTCCTTTTCTGTGGATGTTAAAGTATTTCTCAACCCGCTGTGGAATTCAGAAGTGGACTTCTCCTTTAATAGTTCCAAGTTTGGAAGTTATTGATCTCTTGCGTCTGTAAGCCCTGAGTGTGACTGTTCACCCTTTGACTGAGAGATAAAGAATTGAGAGTAAAGATCCTTCCAAAAACTATGACAACCAATGATCTTCCCTGATCCAATGCTCCATCATATCCGGGTTGAGGGTGCAGCTTAAGTAGCCTACCCCTCAATCCTAAACTAAGTACAACCAGAAAAAAACCAAGAATAATGAAATACAACCCCCAAGCACAGAACCCTAGCCTCAATGCTATCCTTCCCATCCCTTAATCCACATCCTGTAATCCACAACCCATATCCCATGTCCCATATCCCATATCCATCCGTATTACCTTCCTGCCATTACGTCCACCCAGTTTGTCCTTCTCATGACTCAGCCTTGCGCCGCACACAACTCAGAGCCCCCCGCGCATGTCTGTATCCGCCCAATGCGCAATTCCAGATATTTGAGATATATCGGTGCAATCTGAATCCGCATCTTGCCACGCGCAATCCACGCGCAATCCATCCAATCCATCCCGCGTCTGCAGATGCTGAGCCCAATTTGACTTCTGCTGAGCCCGCAGCCCAACATGCTGCGGCAAAGCCGCACCCATTGCTGAGTGCGCTTCCCCTGCTGAGCCCGCCGCTACTGCTGAGCGCGCAGCGCGCAGCCTATTCTGACTCACGTCTATAAAAGACCACCACATCCACCCCAACTTGAGTTCTGTCCCCAGAGATCCACCACTATCTCACCTGCCCCCCACCATACCCCAGCTATACCACTTCCAACCGCACCCCTTTATCAGACCAAAGACAGAAAAAGAAAAAAAAAACCCATCCAAAACCCCTCAACAAATATTTCCTGTACCTACTGCATCCAGAACGGCCTTCTGTGCCAAATTCTTCTGGGACAGCGCGCCTGTGTCCTGTGCCAAGCCGGACACGGCGGCTACTCCCTATCAGAGGGCATGCCACACAACCGTCCCCAAGTTTGCCCATGCAAGAGGACCTGTTGTGACTCCTTTGTGATCTCAAGCGACGAGGAGATCTCAACAAATGAGTGGACTCCGCCTGTCTCACCTTGAAAACGCCCGCAATGCGCCCCTCAAAATCCTCCATTGCGCAAGAGCCACAAATTGGGCTTGCCATTCCGCCGGGCTGGACCTCCCAGGCGCCAGGATTTTGCAAAATTTGCAGAATTTTGGAAAGCTGCCCACAAGTGGGCTGCACAGGTTTGGATGAATGTACCGGCAATGGACCCAAGTTTTTCAAACCATCCAGCCGCGCCTCCTCCTCCCCCACCAAGGCCAGCCCCTTCTCCACCACCACCGCGTCCTCCCACTCCTCCAAGACCAACTCCTCCTCTGGCGTCATCTCCACTGTTGTTGTTGTGAAGTTTAGAGGCAGCTAAAACCAGATGGATACCATCAGAAACAATAAATAAGGAAAAGGAACAGGTGAAGGTGAAAGGGAAGTATACCTAAAACCAGGATTCAATGTAGTGAGACTATGGACGAAAGACTCTTAATGAAATTAACATCAACAAAGAATTACCCTGGACAAAAACTATATAACTCTAACTCAGAAACAGCACAAGAACAGTTAGATTGAAATCTAAGTAGAGGGATTGAAGGATAGAGCTTACCTAACTTGAGACACTCTCAATCCAAAGACACAACCCATGAAGTTGTGTGAGGAAGAGGAAGGAGGTTTGTACAAGTCAGGACACAACAAGTAGTAGTAGAGAGTAAATCCAATATGAAGTATTTGCACTGGTGAACGTGGGAGATAGAGAGACTTGCGCAAAGAGCTGAGAGGTGTATGACTTCTCTGACACACATGAGAGTAAAGGAAAGAAATATGAGAAACAATAAGATCATGAGACTGAGAGATAGTGAGAGAATCAATCAAAGATTCAACAGCCACCCCATCTCTCAGGTTCAAGTTCAGCAAAAGTTGATGGCACCCAGGCAAGTCTCTAGAATCTGTCTCAATACCGGTTTTGTCAAGAAGTCAGCGTGGTTATTTTGCAAATAAACCTTCTGCAGGCTGATGGTACCTTTTTCAAGCTCCTCTCTGACAAAATGATGTCAAATGTCAATATTTTTAGTTCGGAAGCTGGAGTGATTAGCTTGTTGAAGTGCAAGCTTGATGCACCCTTTGTTGTCTTCACGGATAGGAGCAGGCTTGAGAGGCTTAAATTGGATGAACTCAGTCAGGAGGGTGATTAAACAGAGGAATTCTTTTACCCCATTGCCCACAGACTTTTACTCAGATTATGTGGTTGAGAGCAATATTGTCAGCTGCTTCTTTAACTTCCAAGTGATTAGATTTCCTTTCCAGGTAATCAACAGCCCAGAGATTGAACGGCGCTTTTGAGGGCAAGTTTCCCATTCTGAATCTATATAAGCAACCAGTTCATCCAATGTTTGGATCTTAATATAGTTGAGTCCTTTTGAGCTGGTGTATTTAAGGTAATTGACAACCTTTAGAGCGGCATTTTAGTGAGTAGAGTTGGGTTTTGTAGAGATTGCAACAGATAGTTTGTAGCAAAAGTGATGTTTGGGCGCGTGTTGCAGCTGATGTACAGTAATTTTCCAATGATCTTCCTATAGTCACGGCCATTTTTCAGGAATTCTTTGTGCTCTTCAGTAGTTGATGCCAGTAGTTTGCCATTTGGTTTGAAAGTGGTCGAGTGCTCTTTGTGGCTTGAAAGATTGTATTTGCTGACCAACGAGTTGATGTAGGTTGACTGAGACAGTTTGAAGCCTTTTGATGTGACATTGATGTTAATACCAAGAAGCACTGAGGCTTGACCCAAGTACTTGATTTTAAATTGAGACTTGATCAGCTCCTTGAACTTTAATGGTTCCTTGCTGAATATGGCTATGTCATCCACATGGATGTACAACCAAGTGTCTTCCAAGAAGAAAACACAGTTTTCAGCCTTGCTTTGATGAAAACCCACACCGATTAACCATGAGCTTAGTGTCTGATACCAAGCCATGGGGGCTTGCTTCAGGCCGTAAAGTGCTTTCTTGAGCTTGAGAGTTTTGCCTGGTGAAGTGGAAACCATTGCCGGAGGAGCAATGAAGATATCTTCCTTAAGTGGGGCATTTACGAAAGCTGATTATACATTGAGTTGATGGAACAGAAAGTCATTCTGGGCTGCGTGAGTAATGAGCAATCAAAGAGATGTCTTGTCCCCCATGGGGGCAAAAACACTTTTGTAATTAACTCCCTCCCTTTGATTTAAGCCTTGTACGCAGAGTTGAGCCTTGAATTCAATTATCTCATTGTTGGCATTGCGTTTGGTTCGAAATACCCAAACGCACTTGATTGCTTTGGAGTCGGGGTTGATGTCTTGCTCTTCCCACACGTTGTAGGATTCCAGGTTAAGGAGTTCTCTATTCATGGATTCTATCCATTCTAGTTTAAATTTGTTGTTCAGAGCTTTGTCTAGAGTGACTGGATCTGAATAGTTGACGGCCAGATAGAGTTGAGAACCTTCAGGCCTGGGATACGTCACAATATTGTCAGTACTAACTTCACTGGGACAAGCCTGTTGAATGACATTGCTGTTAGGCAGCTCATTGAAGGACTCGGATGGGGAAAGATCAGGATTAATTGTTGGCTTGGCACCCAAATCATTGGGAAGAAGAACTGGGTTGGCAGGGAGATCAGAGATACACGGAAATGGAGTTTGGGTCAAACACTTTTGAAATTTGGTTTTGTTGAATCTGGCATTTGCGGTGATATGGACTTTAACATTAGCAGGATTAAGTATTTTGTAGTATGAGAATTGATTACTATAACCCAACATTATTCCTTTGAAGCCAGAAATGTTTAGTTTGAAATTGCGATTGGTTTTGGGAATGTGAACAAAGGAGGTACAGCCAAAGGGTCAAAGCATGTTGTAATTAAACTTGGCATTGTACCAGACTGCATAGGGGACACGTTTACAATTAGACACTACAGTTAGTAGATTGAGAAGATTGGTAGCTGTTTTGACGGCCTCTGCCCAGTATCAAGGGAGAAGTTTGCTCTGGTTGTACAGGCACCTAGCCTTCTTGATGATTGATCTGTTTGCTTGTTCTACCAAGCCATTTTGTTGAGGAGTATAGGGAGGTGAAAAGTGGTGAGTAATTCCGGCATCTTGACAGTAATTTTTAAATTCTGAGCTAGTGAACTCACCACTGTTTTCTGAGACTAAGTTCATCAATTTTCTGTTTAAGCAAAGTTCCAAAGCGGATACACATTGTTTTAAGGCCAATAGATCCTCACTCTTGCTCTTAAAAAATGAGACAGTCCTGAATAAAGAATATTGATCTACAATTGTCAAGAAATATTTACAACCACCAGCTGATTCAACTGAGATCGGACAGACAAGATCAATGTGCACGATTTCTAAAGGCTGATTTGCAGCTTTGAAGTGGCCTTTGAATGGAGTGGTGGTCATCTTGCAGGTTTGGCACATGTCACAGTTGGAGCTAGTCAAGCTGGAGGTTGGGAAGAGCAGTCTCTGGGTGGAAGTTCCTGGGTGGCCAAGAGGATGATGCCATTTGGTGTCAGGCTGGTTGGAGGAGAGATGGTGTATAGCAAACCAAGTTGAAATAGTATCAAACCGTGTTCCGTATATCTCTAGGAGATGGTTGACAGTTGAACCAAAAAACTGCGCATTGTCTATGTTGATAGAGACTCTGTTTCTGCCAAATTAAGAGATGTTTGATTTTTGGACTAAAAGTCTGTCCAGTAATATCAGACATCTGTTAAGATCTGGTATCAACAGAACATCCTTTAGTATAATTTTGGAACCCTTGTGATTTATGAGTTTGGCAGTGCCAATCGCGATGGCTTGATGAGCAGAGGAATAGGAACCAGATTCAACTTGCAAGTTGATTGGTTTCAAAGTGATGAGATAGCAGGGATCATTCACAATGTGATGGCTAGCCCCAGAGTCCAGGACAGGAGGTAGAGTTTTTGTCTTCTTTGAATCGGGAAGAATTGCTTTCTGATACAGTTGGGAATTGTAGAAAGCATTGGCAGCTTCGGCAGGATTGTCAGGGACTGGCGTACTTGGTTCAATTGGTTGAGAGTGGTGAGCTTGGGCAGCATTCTTGTTGGGTCTTAGATGAGGGTGTAGCTTCCAACACCAAGACTCAGGATGTTTGGCTAGGGAATTGTGGTGGCCCTTCAAGCAGGGATGTTTAGGGCCTTTTCAAGTTTTTATTTTCAGCAGGACAGTTGATTCAGATTGGTCAGGCTGATTTGATATGGGTGCAGTAGTGTTTGGGAGTGATCAAGCAGATTCCAGATGGGTTACTTTGCGTAGCTTGTTGAGGACTAGAGTGGGACTTTGAAGTAAGCTATCGTTGAGAAGGATGCTATCTACCACATGGTAGAATTTAGCAGTTAGCTTTTCAAGAATTGTGTAGCTGAGTATGTCTTGGGGAACTTCAAGTTTGACCACAGCTAGTTCATTCATAAGCTTCCTGCACTCTTGTAGATAGGTATGAAGATTTCCATCAAAGTTGTACCAAATAAAGTTCAACCAAATGCAACCTCTGTTGTTGGTGAATTGGGAAGCATATCGGTCAAGGATGGATTGCCAGATGAGAGACGGTCTTGATTGGTTATCAGGGTTTATGATGGCGTCAAAAGCGGTATTGCCTAGATGTTGAATAATAAGGTCTGCAGCTTTGTAGCTCTTCTTCCTTTGAGGACCAGTAGTGGGAATGACTAGGGTTTCAAATTTGGTGTCTTCAACATATTCCAGGAGTCCTTTTTTTTGAAGATGGCTTCTGATTTGCATTACCCAGGAAGCAAAATTGGTTTCGCTCAAGAGTGGTATGTTGAGCTGTTTGGGGCTGGGTTTGTCACGGTCAGACATAGTGAAGTTGGAAGTATCTATCCTGGTGAAGTTAATGAGCTTGGGACTGTAAATCTGTGAAGTTTAGAGGCAGCTAAAACCAGATGGATTTCATCAGAAACAAGAAATAAGGAAAAGGAACAGGTGAAGGTGAAAGGGAAGTATACCTAAAACCAGGATTTGATGAAGTGAGACTATGGACAAAAGACTCTTAATGGAAATAAAATCAACAAAGAATGAGCCTGGACAAAAACTGTATAAATTTAACTTGAGAAACAGCACGAGAAAAGTTAGATTGAAATCTAAGTAGAGGGATTGAAGGATAGAGCTTACCTAACTTGAGACACTCTCAATCCAAAGACACAGCCCATGAAGTTGTGCGAGGAAGAGGAAGGAGGCGTGTACAAGTCAGGACACAACAAGTAGTGGTAGAGAGTAAATCCAATATGAAGTATTTGCACTGGTGCATGCGGGAGATAGAGAGACTTGCGCAAAAAGCTGAGAGGTGTATGACTTCTCTGACAAACATGAGAGTAAAGGAAAGAAATATGAGAAACAATAAGATTGTGAGACTGAGAGATAGTGAGAGAATCAATCAAAGATTCAACAGTTGTCACCATTACAGGAGGCCCCACACGCGCCGTCTCCTGTGGTGATCAAGTTCTCACTGGAACCCCCCGGCCGCTGCAACCCCTCCGGCCGCAACTCCCAATATCCCGGAGATCCTCCTTGTTCCAGCTATCCTTTTGGAAAGGTTCAACAAAATGGTAAACAACGCGGACAAAATCCTCCGGCGATTCCTATTGGTTCCTTACGCGCACACCGCCAATGCGCAACACAAGGTCCTCGCGGCTTTCCAGTCCCTAGCCGTGGCGGCTTGCGCAGATGCAGAGGATGTGATGAGGACTTGGCCAGCTTAGGCGGATTGCCCCCCTTTCTCCTTTTCTTCCTTCATTCCATTTTGTCTTCATCCCCGCACCCATTTGCAAAGACATGCACTTTTGCCGCGCCATCTTGAGTAGGCTTTGGGCTTTGTGAGAAACGTGAGAGAAATAGGAGCCACAAGCAAGATCCGCAAGAGTGACAAGGATCCGTACCACTGAGAGTATCCGGTGAGAGTAAGAAAGAACATCTGCGCGCAAGATCCACGCTTTTGAGAGCAACCCGCAAGAGTGAGGAATTTGTGATAGTGAGAAGTATCCGCTCAAGGTACCTGGACCTCCCCAGACAAAATTCCACACAGTTCCCCGTACCCATCTACAGAACAGAGATAGTACAAAGAAAAACAGCCACGCGCGCACATCCATGAGAGATAGAAAGAAAAAGAATCCACCCAAGCCCATTCAGACCTTCCATCTATAAGATAACCAAGAAAACTTAAAAAGATTTTTCTTTTCTTTTTTTTTTTTAAAAACCAACCCGTTGCCAAGCCCGCGCCTTGCTCTTCAACCCACATCCATACCATGCAACGCGCTTTCCTAGTTCCCTGAATCATCCATTGGAAATTTTCCATGTGTTTGCATCCGGATGTGGGGCTTTTCCTTGCCTCTGCAGACCCAGCTTTGCGCCATGCCCGCACCTAAAAGAAACCACCCATATCCAGCAATAATCCCAGAAGCAAACCCAGAGAGAAGAAAATCAGAAAACAAACATTCTTGGGTGTCTAGTTATTCTGGCTGTGAACTGGCTAGAGCACCCCCTCACAAAATCCAATCATATCCCCTAATCATCCAAACTTCCCCCCCAACTTGGCTGCTGTCCCCAGCAGTCTCCAGTTGTTTAATCCGCCGGACGCTGTGGTGACCAAATCTGGACACCCTGGACCAGATGCGGGAAATTCAAATTTTTTTCTACAATCCTTTTATTTAGGTGTCATTTATCCAAAAAAAAAAAAAAAAAAAAAAAAATTTGGAATTTTTTTGTATCAGTATCACTCCTCAAATTCCCTCATCCTGCCAAGCGTTCCCCTGTCCCAGTAGTCTAGGAAAGGCCTCTCTTCGTCCCATCCCCTAGGCATTGCATTCAATCCTCTCTCTCTCTGTTCCCTACTTTCTTTTTTTGGCTAAACGCGCGGGCCAAGACCCGCTTGGCCCAAATCATCATCATCATCCTCATCATCCTCACCACTCGTCCTCAACCTTCTTCCTCATCATCTTCCATCCATCCATTGCCTCAATCTACTTACTCCCAGTTAGCCATCATCCTAACGGATCGGTCTGTTGGTTCCAAGATGTGCTTGGTGTCAAAAAGCTCAATTGATCCAAGATTTCCTCCATCTACACCTCCATCTCCATCCTCATTCCGCCATCCTCATGCCCCCATGACGCCATGCTCCTATTGTCAACTACTGATTGAGATATCCCAATCCAATCTTCAATCCCTTTGCCACAATTTCTACCAACCTCAACTCAACACTCTCACTAGCATGATGGCTTTTCAACTGATCTCATGATCTCTCTCGGCTCTCCAAGCTTGATTGATGTCAACTCAACCAATTAGATTAAGATTATCTTCTCTCTCCCCCTTGCTCACCTGCTACTCCACCATTGCTCACTTCACTCATTTCATCTTGCTCCAACAGTTCATTGTCCAGGATCCTTGCTCTTGTTGATCTGTGAGACAATGTTCCAACAATTAAAGGCCACAACCACTCAATTGACGAACCATCAATTGGATTCACCTCCAACATTGCCGTCTACGACCAAAAGTCTCCAATCAATCTACCCCCTCATCAGATCCTCCTTGGCCTTTGATTGCTAGCCCCGCCTTATCCAATCGATTCCCATCTACCCGCAATCACAGTCATCTTCCAACTTGCACCCACTTCCATCTTCGGGTGGGGGTGGGAGAGTGTCGTCTACCTCCCGCAGAAACCTGCGGGCGGTCTGGTCCATTTCCTTTCCTACCCCCTTCCGGCTTTGGGTGAGGGGTGGGTGATCCTGGTATTTGTTGCGCGCGCTGGTCCACGGACGGACGCAGGAGAGGTCAAGGGATGAGAATAGATCCCACCCGGGTCAGGGAGGCCGTATTTCCACCGGCCTGGGTGATCAAATTTTTCTGATCACCTGAAAATCTGAAATAAAAAAAAAAAAGAAAAAAGAAAAATTTTTCCGCTCTATTTGTAGTATCCTTTGTACATACTCTAACAGGGCCTCCTGCCTATATAAGGAGGGGCTCTCCCCTGCCTTTTTGAGGGGGAGGAATAACTTCATCACATCCTAGATCATCAGATCCTATCCTAACAGAGATCAACACCATCACTACTATCTTGAAATTAATTATCCGTGGGGTCCCATTCCCCTTTATCTGAGACTAAAATTTGGGTATATCTAAGATTTCCCCTTGATCCTTGAGCCTCCATACTCAAAACCCTGATCCTTGATCCTTATCACCAACAAATATCTTTTCTGGTTGAAGAAGAATTTGACTGATTGAATTCTTGAGTGTGTTACACCACTCCTGATCCCTTTATCCAACCATACTGGTCCTGATCATCCTTTGATTATCTTTATGTAACCAGTCACGTTTGACTGAAGAGGTTTTATTAAGCTTAAAACCTGGAGTGTTAAACTTCCCTTCATTTCTTTTGAAGTTGAATTCCGCCACGCTAGTCTTGAGTCCCTTGAGAAGTGTTGGGTTATCCTTGTTTGAATAAGTTATTGTTTTGCTTCTAGAGCTTCTTCAAACAATTAGCTTTGTCTTGTGCAGCCACCCACAGTTATCTGGTACCCTTCAAGCGCTTGATTTCCATGAGTTGGGCAGGTTCATTGAGAACCTGGAGGTTGTTTGGGATTGAGTTGATCTTTCCTAAGCTTCTGCTGACAACCAGAGCTATTAGCTTGTGGGCTTTGTCACTTGCAATTGCCTTGTCTTGTTGAACTCTGAACAAACCTTGACTTCTTCTATTCAAGTTTTCCTTGGCACCATCTTGTCTCAGATAGTGTTGTTTCCCCAGCTACCAACTACTATCATCTTTATCCTCTTACTTTTGGTTCCTTGTTTACCAGGTTCTGGACTTTGATCTTGGTTACATTTAAATATTTTTGTAACAATCAGGAGTGCAGCCTAAACAGCACCTTTCCCCTCCACAGAACTGCCATGGCCTAGCACTGTTTGGAGTCTTACAACGCAAGGCATGCGCGCGCGGGCTTGTCCTTGGAGGAAGGATCCGTGTCATTTTCCCCTTTGCTATTGGCCCCAGCCCTCTTTTCAAATGAAGTGGAGCCTTGCACAAAGAATTGTTTCACGTGCAAAGCCTTGGCCTTCCGTTTGAGCGGAGTTCCGTCCAATTCCTCCAACTGCTAGCTACCTCTGGCAAACTTGGACGTCACGCAGAAAGGACTGTTCCATCAATTAGAAAAAAGCTTCCCCCACTGAGTTTCCAGGCTCTGTTTGTAAAGTCAAACCAATTCCCCCTTCCCCAATGGATCCTGGATTTTATGCGTGCAGCGCTTGTTCCAGTAGCAGGCGGACTTTGTGCAGGTTGCCTTTAGTCTTCCAGCCGCTTTTTCAGCATCTTGTCCTGTTGCAGGAGTTGCTTGGCGCAGGCCTTGACTAGCTCTGCAGCTGTCTTAACCTTTGACCAGTAAATACCCACATAAGTTTCCAGCTCAATGTCAACCAGAAGCACGGGTTGCTGCCCAAATAGCAGCTCATACAGCAAATAAACCGTCAATCTCTTCACCAAAATCCAATCCCAAAAAAGAATGACCAGAAGGGTTTCCTGCCACTGTTTTCCATCCTTGCCGCACATCTTTACCATTGTGTCCTTGATGGCTGGTGGTTGCGCTCAATCATCCCCGCACCTTCCCAATAGTACTTTATCACTTGCCCAAACTTTGCTCCGCAACTTTGCACCAACTCTGAAAACCGTCCCCGGAACTCTGCACCCCCATCAACCATTACAAACCACAGTGATCCATAATGCGCAAACCAATCTTCCTCCAGAAACTGACCAACTTTTTTGGCCAAGAGCTTCACCAGCGGCTGCGCTTCCACCCATCCCAAGAGATTTTCCCGCGCAACTAGGAGGTATGCAAACTTACCTGCCTTGATGTGCACAACATCCGGAGAAACCCGCCCAAACAAGACTTCCTCTCCAGTGGGAATACCTACTTCTTGAGGTAACATTGCACTCTGCTTCTGTCACGCTTTGCATGAGCGCACCAATTCCCGCACTGCACGTACTACCCCCAGCCACCAGAACCTTGCCTGCACCTGCTTCCGCATTTCAAGCTTGCCGCAATGGCCAAGATTGTCATGCAGACTTCCCAGAATTACCTCCTGATCCACCCTCAACGTGCTGACCACAAGCAGTACCGGCGCGCTCCGCCGCCACAGCTATCCTTCCTGCAGGTAGAAATTTCCCACTCTCTGACAAATCCATTGAACAATCTTGGCTGGCATTTCATCCAGAAACCAAAGATCCCGCAAATAAAAACTGAGGACCGCGTACCTTCCGGACTGATGGAGCGGAAGTTGCACACCTACTTCCATCACCCCCACCTTAACCTTGGGGTCTCCACATCCAGTGGTTCCGCGCCTTTGTACGGATCATCCTGCGGGTACCGAGACAGCGTGTCCTGCATTGTAAAGGCCTTCCCTGGAACATGCACAACTGTGAAATAGAACAACTGAAGGAACGCAACCCACCTGGTCATAGGCTCATTTGGCAGCGTTGCCAAATTGATCATCCGCGCCAGCACCTCTGCATCCACCAGAAGCAAAAAGTGAATCCCTCATAGCAAATGCTGCAACCTCTGCAAAGTTCCAACTTTGGCTGCAACTAACGGCTCCCCATTGGCATAAATGTAACGGAATCGTAAATAACCGGACAATATTTCCCCTCATCCTCCTGGGTCAGCACCGCCCCCATGCCAAACTTGCTCAAATTCATGGCCAACTTAATTCCTCTGGTGTCATAATCCAAGTCCCGTAGTACAATATTGTGCCCAACAATCTCCTTGAGTTTGTCAAAGGCAATGTCACAGTTCAAACCCCAGGTCCACTCCGCGCCCTTACGCGTCAATGCTCGCAAAGGACTAGCAACCTCCGCAAACCGCTCAATGAACATCCGTACATAGCTACACAATCCAAAGAAATGGAGAATTTTCAAGACAGTCTTTGGCATTGGCCACTTGAGGAATTTTTTGCCCTTCTTTTCTGCAATCAGCCTTCCGTTGGAAGCCACCACATTTCCTAGAACCTCCAGCCTGGGAACACAGAACCCTAACTTTTTCCCTGACACAATAAGTCCCCCTTCCTCAATCCAGAACAAGATCCATTCTAGCGTACATGCATACTCCCAGAAAAATTGGCAAATCTCTGGAGTGTCTGTAAGCGTTTCCCCTCTGTAATCCATCTTTGGGCCTTTGATGCCCGCATTGTCAATGAAGATCTGCACCCCCTCCCGAAGATTGTCCTTCAGAATCCAGTTCATCTCCACTTGGTAAACCCGGACTGAGTTAGTTGCACCTTGCAGCAGCTGCTTCAGTTGCATCCTGCCCAATTTGGTTTCAAAGGCAGTCATTGGACGCAAACTCCAATTTAGTTCACGCTGATTGTATCTGCCCATCACATCCACCAACCCATAGCACGCACATCCTGCCATAGATTCCAGAAACTTTTCCAAGTGCAGAGGTTGTCTTGCACCTTGGATTGTAAACAAATTGAGCCGCTGCAGATCATGAACAATCCGTAGTGACTTCCCATCCTGCTTCACCACCGCAAAGATTGGATTTGAGTAACTTGATGTTGACTGCTTGTAAAGACCCATCCCAACACTCTTGCACACCAGCTCCAAGGAGAGCTCCCAAACCGCCCACAGAATCAGAATTGGTTGATCTGCCAAGGTTTGTGCCGAACCCTTGGAATCACATAAGGGTTGCCTATCTTGCTCTTTAACAGTTCCCGCTCTTCAGGTCCAAACGCGAGCGCTCTTTCCCGGAGAATGAGTACCAAAGTCAGCAAATCCCGTTCCTCCGCGCTCAACCAGCCCAGCCCTCCAAATTTAAGGGCCGCAATCCGCTCATCTGTAACCAGTTCCAATTGGTTTTCCCATCCTGACACCTTCAGTGGAGATTCCCAAGGGTCCCTGGACCAAGGGATTGGTCGCAGTGGCCTGTTCAGATCCTGCTGCATTGCTTTGTTCCAGGGACGGACTTTTTGGGAAACCAGCTTATACTTTCTGAAATTGCACCACACCATCCGCACGCATCCACTACCATAGGTCCTAGTCAAAACAAACCTGCGGCTTATGCCTTTGCTCACAAGCATGGCACAATGATAGTGTTTTTGTGAAGTACCTCCCAGCAATGCACAATGAGGAAAGGAACTTACTTTAGGAGCTTGCACATCCTGCGCTTCCTCCGTTCTCCCCACCTGCTCCTCACTGGTTGACCGCCCACACAAAGCCGGAGCTTTCTACGTGCAGTAACCTTGGCCGACTAGTCAAAATCCGCCTCCGGACCACCCTTGCAAACAAACTCTGCACTGGGGTCCTCCTCCTCCTCTCTTGCGTAATTGCATATCCACTTCCCCAACCCCTGATTGCAGATTGTGGCTTTGAATTTCCTGCCAGAAAAATCTTCCACTGTTAATGCTTCTGTCCCCGCCTCTGGATCAAACATCATTTGCGCTTGGAACCAGAACATGAATGGTTGTCCTAAAATAGCCTCCCCGCAATCAACCAATAGAAAAGAAAGTGGTTTACAGACCCTTGCAACCTCAACATCTTCCTCCTCCACAACCCCATCCATGCAACACGCCCCTCCCTTAAGGGGACAAAGCCCCATTGTGCATTTCTGCCAAACCAATCCCATTTCATAAACAAATCTAGATGGGAGGAGGTTCACCATAGAACTGCTATCCACCAGCGCCCACACCTTCCTTCCAGCAATCTTCATCAAAACATAAGCCAGTGGAGTTGAAACTGATTTTGTCCCCACTAGCTTGCGCTCCGCGTCACCCCAAGCCAAGTTAACCCGTTGCACCATTGGAGGGATCCTATTGTGCCCGCAATCCTTCAGCGCTTGAACCATCTGGTCTACAACAACCAGCAACACTGCCGCCAGCTCCTTCAGGGTCAAGGGAATAGTTGTTTCATTCCCCATCACCCTGCGCACAATTTCCACTGCCTTCTTATTCCCCACCAGATTCACCAGCCATCCATCCTTTTCCTGAACGCGTGCAATTGGCTGAGGAGCTGCCAGCGGTATCCGTTCCTTGGCACCCTAATCCATCCTTTCCACCGCCTCTGACTCCTCCATTGCTAACAACCTCACTTCCGCTTCCACGCGCCGTGGTAGCCATACGCCAGGACAAGTGACAATCCCCAGCAAAGCTTGAGCAGTTACCGCCAATTCCTGTCCTTGCGCCAGAAATTGCTCCATGACAGTCGGATTCCCAGGTTTGGAGGAGATCCTCTTGCCCGTTGGTAAAATGAATCCCATTCACACTGGTCAAACCAATCCCACCTTGTGGTCCTTTGTCATGTTATTGCACCCAAACTGCCAATGCCCCTTGTCCCTGCCGTAATTGCATAACTTCAACACGGGTGGATTCAACAACGGAAGCGCTCCCCCAAGGTGAGGAGGCGGATTGCGCGACTTGGACAACATTTGACTCAGAAAGAACTGTAAATCCTTGATCAATTCCATCATTTTTCTAACCTCTGGGCTTGTTGTCGGTGGTGTGGCCTGAGCCTGTTCCGTTTTTGAGGGACCTGCAGCCGGAGCTTGCATTGGTGCTGCCAGAATCTGGGAAGCGGACTTCTTAGGCCCCGTCAGGAACAGCCTTGCCATTTCCTCCATCACTTCCTTGAAGTCCAGATCACTCTCCACCGCGCAAAAAATGACAAGGATGTCTAGAAGAAGCGCAATACTCCCATCAAATGACCTCTTCACCAAGTGGTTATTGTACAGGTGCCTCTGCACCCGCCTGCAAAGTGGGGGACTGAGTCCTCCCCAAAAGGCCCTCTTCATTGCACCTGTCTTCCGGGATATCACCTCATTTTTTGCCAGGTAATGATAGATCCAATCAAACATTGCCACATAATCCCCAAATTGTGCCTGCATCTGGACTCTGCCATTTGCCCTTGCTCTCGCTCAAAGTTGCTTTCCCAAAAGCAAGGTTTGCGCCTTCGCCACCGGGCCACAATTTTGGCCTTCAGTTTTGGCCAATCAGTTTCCTCATAACCTTCCATCTCCTCCACATCTCAGGTTCTCTTTATCCGTCATGAAGAAGACAACAAGCCAAGCCTTATCCAAAACCTTTGCACCTTCTGCATTGGAAATTACTTTTTATTGTGCAAGGAATTGCTCAATGTCCTCCGTGTTGTACTGGATGCGAGGATAGTCCCGCGGCCTGATGCAAATGGGCTTGTGGTTGGCGCCATCTTTGGAAGAAGAGACACCATATCCTGCCCCTGATGAGGGTTGCTTCCAAGAAGCCGGAGGAGGAGGAGGAGGAAGAGGAGTGGGGGTAACGGTGGATGACCCTGTAAAGGTCAATGGGTGGTACTGGGACATTGCGCTTGCTAGTTTCAAGAGACCAGGAAAAAAAGATTACTTCCCGGCCAGACCCCCAGATGTGGAACTCAGAAGTGGACTTCTCCTTTAATAGTTCCAATTTCACTTTTCAAGGACCTCCTGATCTCTCTGCTAAATAATTCCAATACTTGAAAAGAAAGTCTTTCAATTTCTTTGTAAAAGGTTCCAGGCTTATGAAAAGAGGAAATCCTTGTTCTCTCATTGTTTTTACCATCCCTTCTAAACAAGATGCTATCCTTGAAAGTCTGCGTGAAGGTCTTGGTCATCATGGGGAAACCCAAACTTATTGAAAATTATCCAAATGATTGTGATGGCCATCCCTGAAGAAATCTTTCTTTCAATGGTGAAAGGGTTGTGAATTTTTTCAAAAACGTGATCTTAGGCATACAGCTGAAATTTTTTATCCCACTGGGGAGTCGACTGTCTTTGGGAGGATTCCTATGGATGTGATTCATATCAAGGAAGGTGGTGCTGAGTACCTAATTATGAGTATAAATTATTTTTCTGGATGGTTTGAAGCAAAATTCCTAAGGATATTAGCTCAGAATCATGGCAGCCTTCTTTTCAAAGACTTGGCCATGCCTTACAGCTTGGCTGGATCTTACTCTACTGATGGGGGCTCTGAATTTGGTGGAAAACTTGGTGAAATGATCCAATCTCTTCCTGGAAAACATAGAGTCACTACTCCTTATTATCCTGAAGGCCAAGGTATGGTGGAAGGAGGCCATGCTTCTTTGAAGGCTGCACTTGTTAAACTGGCTGGTGAAAGTGGCAAGAATTTTTGCAAATTTCTCCCTCTTGTCCTGTTCTCTGATTGAATCTCAACCAAAAAAACCACTGGCTACTAACCTTATGAAATTTTCTTTGGTCAAGGAGAATTTCTTCCTCTTGATCTGGAAATGGAATCCTTCTTGGGTATTTCATGGGTGGAGGTGTCTTCAACCACTGATCTATTAGTTGCTTGACCCAAGCAACTGGAGCAAAGTGAAGATGTTTTTGACAAAGCTTATCAGAAAATGATGGAATAAAGAGAATACTTGGTTCAGTATTGGGAGGATAAGCACTCTGATCAAATCAGTGATCCATTAAATCCTGGTGATCTAGTTTTAACTTATAATCAATCCTTGGAGAATCAGTGGGGAAAGAATTTTTCAAAACGCTGGAATGGTGTCACACGACCACCCCATGTACTATAGGGCAATTCTTAGATGATCGTGAGCGCAAAGGAATATCAAGTGCGAGGGCAAGTGCAAATAGCAAGAACCAGTTGCAAAGTGCGAACTTGGTTATGCCACTCAACAAACGGCAAGATGAATGGAAAGTGTTCCGAAGAAGGAAACTCAACCTGAGTCTGATGTGATAACTAGGTTGCAGCAAAATGCGAGAACGTATGAAATTAACTAAATGAGGAGACAATCATCAGGCAAGGGGATAGCCCTTATAAGGTAATCCAAAGTGACTATATACATCCTGATGATGAGCTAACTACAGGTGAAGCGGTGAGGCAATGAATGACAGGAACAGAATAGGAAATGAAGCAGTAGTATAGATCCAAGGTCTTAGCGTAAGTGCAAGACAATAGAGTCTGAGAGTACATTTGCATGAAGAATTGGAATAAGATTGAGTGACGTTGAAGGTAATGCAAATGAGAGGTAATAGTGTATGCAGGGTAGGGACTAGTCCAATTGCAAACTATACAGTAGTGATGGCTTGGTTAGATGTAGATGCAAACTAACAAACAATGCATGACCAAAGATGGAAGTCCAAGGCTGTTGATTGGCCAGGGAAGGAGATTGGATCTCATAATGGATGGTTGACCGTTATGGAGTTAACTGCAAAGTTTTCAAGTATATACTGAGTTAGTTGCCAAGATTGGAAGGTCAGCGCAAGCCAGAGGAAATAGCGGATTGCACCATTGATGTTGTGCTTTTATTTGTGTCACGCTTTTAGACTGAGGTAGATGGTACTGAGGAGAGGATATGTAAAAGTGGTGAAGACAATAATCCTTAAGTGAGAAGCATGACAGTTGCCCGGGTATAAAGACGCGAGCTCCTGCAAGTGTTCAGGTAAATTTTCCCATCGATCTAAAGTCGTTTAATTCACTGTATACCCTATACTTTACTTAATTCATTACCCAATAAATTTTTTATAAATTTTGAAAAAATTTCGTCATTGTTATCCCGCAGTTGCGAAAACTGTATTCGCCGCAACGAGCGTTTTATTCCCAGTCCTGCCATCCGAGGTCTTTGAGGAAAATGCGAGCAATGTTGACTTTGCAAGGTGGTGTGTAACTTCCCTATAAGTGTTGAGTTGACCGTTGAGGGTCCTTCAGAATCATCAAGGGAGATGCAAAGTTGTAGGTCCGCGCCAAGGGTCAATTACTAAATACCACCATTGCTGGAGATCAAATACTTGGGGACGCAAGTTCCTGGTGAGTACTAATCAGGAATAACTAATGAACTTGAAATAGTAACTAATTATTTGCTTGTTTTCTAGTGTTGCCTTGTTTTCAAAGATACACTACTAATACACCACCACCACCACCACCTTACTGGGGACCGCCGACTGAAAATCCGGGGACACAGATGAATGCCAAGGTGCGAGGCAAGGTATCTGGTGCAGAACCGGTAGGAGTTATAACCGAGGAAGCAAGGGAGGAAGAAAACACAGCGGAAAGAGAGGAGGAAAATGGAGGAAATGGAAGTGGAGAGAACAAAGAGGAAGCAGGTGATTTGGAAGAAGGAAATGAAGGAGATGGAAGGGAGGAATTGACTGGGATGGAAGGAATGGAAGGCCGAGGTGAAGCGGATCCGGTGCGAGTTGTATTAACGGTTGAAACGGATGCGAGGCGCCTGATGGACAACATTGGAGAAGGCACGTCGGGTGGCCAAAGGAAGAGAGCTTATGAAGAGCTCTTGGAGGAAGGTGGATGGAATGTGCAACCAAAGCGAGCTCGGGTTGCAAGGTGCAAGGAGATCTTTGAAAGGCACATTGTAACAGAGGTACTGGTACTTCAAAGAATGTCCGCGTTGATTAATGATGAAGACCTGGATACCTTTTGGTCCATGGTTGCAGAATTGACGGCAAATTGGGAGGATGCAGAAAAAGAGATAAAAGAAACCTTGTAATTTAATGTATATTATTATTATTATTATTATTATTTTTTATATTGAAAAATTTTATTATTATTATTTATTTATTTTTTTCAATAAATGTGGAAATGAAGGGAAAATGAGAAAAGAATAACACAGTGAGATGGAGGAATTAACTGATGAAATGATAGTGAAATAAGATAAGTTTTAATGGGATGGATTGAGTAAGATAAATGTGGAATGAAATGAAATGGGATTGGATGGGATGAAATGTGGAGTGGAATGGAATGAATTGGATGGAATGGAATGTGGAATGGAATGGAATGGAATTGGATGGGATAGAATCATGATTGACAAGGTTTGCAAGGGTAGCTTGCATGGAATTCTTGAATCAGATTGGGTGAATTGCAAAGGTGATGGGCTGGTTCCCACAAGGTGCGATCTTCGTTGGACTGGAAGCCAGACCATTCAACAAGGTATTGAAGTTTTCCTTTGCGTAACCTGGAATCCAGAATACGGCTAACTTCCCACTCTTGATGATTGAGGACAGTGACCGGCTCAGGAGGGGGATGAGTCTTGCCCGGGTATAGGACTCGAGCTGGCTCTAGGAGAGACACATGAAAGACCGGGTGGATACCTTGCCATTTCGCAGGTAAAGTAAGTTTAAAGGCGTTAGGGGAGATCACTGATTCTACTTTAAAGGGGCCAAGCTTTCTTTTGGAGAGTTTGCGAGTTGGGCAAGTACTGCAAATATTGCAAGCATCAAGCCATACTTGATCTCCTACTGCAAAGGTTGGAGCTGAAGTGCAAGATCGGTCTGATTGATCCTTATAGCGCTTTTTTGCTTCTTCAAGGTTGGTTCCAAGTTGCAATTGAAGGGATTGAATTTGTTCAAGGTAATCGGTAGCAGGTTGAGAAGGTGCTACGTGAAGGGAAGGGAAAGTTGGGTTTCTACCATAAAGAGTTTGGAAGGGCGACTGTTTGGTGGAGGAATGAGTGGAGTTGTTGTAGGCAAATTTGGCTAGTGGGAGCCATTGCGACCAGTCATCTTGTTGATAGGCAACATACATTCAAAGATATTGTTCAAGAATCTGATTAACTTGCTTGGTTTGCGCATCCGTTTCTGGGTGGTAAGCCGTTGATAAATTGCGAGTGATCTTCAAATGTTGGCATAGCAAGGTCCAGAAGCTTGAGACAAACAGAGATCCACGATCACTAACTATATTATCAGGGAGACCATGTTTCAAAAATCCATATTCTATGAACAAGTTAGCCAAGTCTTCTGAAGAGGCTGTCACATTACTGCGTAAAAATAAAGCCATCTTTGAGAAGCGATCTACTATTACTAGAATAGCATCATATCCACTAGAAGGAGGTAATTGAGAGATGAAATCCATAGACAGCGAGTGCCAAGGACAAGGCGGAATTGGAAGTGGCTGGAGCAGCCCATACTTCCGGTGTTTTGAGGACTTTTTACAATTGCAATCATAGCACGCGCTAACATAGTCTTTTACTTCTTTGGTCATACCAGGCCAGTAGAAGTCTCGTGCAATCAATTGGTAGGTTTTATCCTGCCCATAATGACCAGCAAGCGGAGAATCATGCTGTGACTCAAAGATATCTAACTTAATGCAAGAATTATCTGGTACTACTATACGATTATCATAAACTAAAAAGTCATTATCATCTATACTGTAACTACTATCTAATAAGTTCGCACTTTTGCAAAGTTTGATGCACTTAGGGTCTTTGAGTTGAGCTTGTTGTAGTTTGGAAGCCAACTCTTGTAAGCAAGCAAAGATCAAACTGAGTTGGGCAGATTGGGTTGAGAAGAGTGTCCTAACTTTTTCAGGGTTGTTTTTGGCAAAGGTGCTCCCCCCCCCTGGGTAAACGTCGTCCCAATGTGATAAAGCATCAGGAACTACCGCTTGTTTCAAAGGACGGTACGTGATTGTAAAGTGGAACTCGGAGAGGTATTTGGCCCATTGCGCCTGTCTACGTGTGAGGACTTTTGAACTCAGGAAATACTTCAAAGAATTATGATCATTTAAAACCTCAAAGGATTCCCTAAGACTCAAAAGGTATGAACGCCATTTCTTCAAGCAGTAAACAATTGCAAGAAGTTCCTTGTCATGAATATCATAGTTAAGCTCTGCAGCAATCAACTTGCCAGACTCGAAAGCTACAGGGTGAAACAGAGAAGTGGAAGGAGAAAACTGCGAGACGGCTCCTGCGATCGCATAGTCACTTCCGTCTGTTTCAACAATAGTGCGAGCTAGCTTTTTAAAGTGAGCGAGTATTGGAGCAGTAGTGAACGCTTTCTTCAGAGCTTCGAACTCCGAAGAAGCTTGTTTGGGAAAAATAAAAGGAGTGTCTTTTTGAAGAAGGTTAGTAAGATTCACGGTTTTTTTGGCGTAATGCGCAATAAACCTTCTATAGAAATCACTGAAACCAAGGAAAAATTGAAGAGATTTAACGGAAGAAGGTGGGGGCCAGTCCAATAGGCATGCGCTCTTGGCTGGGTCCATCAATAGTCCTTGCTGCAAGACTACGACACCTAGAAAATGAAGGGAAGCTGAATGGAATTTGCACTTAGAGGCTTTTGCAAACAGGTCATTCTTGCAAAGTCGCTGTAGCACCTCTCGCACATGTGCAATGTGATCTTTGAGGTTCTTCAAGTAGACCAGTATATCATCAAGATATACCACAAGGGATTTACCTACAAGATTGGAAAAAATGTCATTGACAAATTGTTGAAAAGTGGAAGGAGCGTTGCAGAGGCCAAAAGGCATGACGGTATACTCATAGCTGCTGAACCGGGTTTGCATTGCAGTTAAATACTCATGACCTTCCTTAATGCAAATTAGGTTATAGGCACCTCAAAGGTCTAACTTTGAGAAATGAGTAGCTTGATGCAAGAGGGTAAGGAGATGTGACATAGGCGGTACTGGATAGGCATTCTTCTGGGTTACCTGGTTCAGTTTCCTATAGTCAACACAAAGGCAAAGTCTGCTGTCCTTTTTTGGTACAAATAGAACAGGGGAACCGGTGTTCAAATTGCTTGGTCGAAGAAATCCTTTTGCTACATTTTCCGCAATGTAGTCTTGAAGGGCAATTGATTCTTGCGTTGAGAGAGAGTAAGCTGGTCCTGGTGCCAGAGGTGGGCCAGTAAGTTTGATCTTATGATCATAAGGACGGGATGGAGGCAGCTTATCTGCTTTTGCAGCTGAAAAGACGTCAGCAAAGTCATGATAAACCAAAGGTAAAGACTCTCAAATGATTTCTAAATCTTCAATCTCGTCATCTTTGAGCACCGGGTTTGAGGTTCTCGCATTGTGCAAGAGGATTAGGGAGCTCAAAATACACCTTTTGGTTGGTGTCTGTTTCTCTTCGAAGGAACAGGAAAGAGGTAAGCTGGATAGGTGAGCGATAACTCCTAAATCTGAAGAGGGGATTTGAGAATGAAGGTCAGGATATTGCAAATCTCCTGGAGGAAAAGTGTCATCCAACTCAATGAAAGTGTCAGGTAGGCTGTTTAATTCCTGATTGACGGAAAGGTTAGCGTTCTGGGGGTGCAAGGTTCAAAGGTTAATTACTCCTTCTTGCCAATTCACATCCGGATTCCAGTAAACTAGGAAATGATGGCCTAGAATGGTATCATCCATTCCGGGTATAGCCAAGACAAATAAATCCCATTTGAAGCTGGGGAAATTGGAAAATGCAAAGGTCCATTTTGCCTTTTGGGAAACCCAATAAGACTGTTCAGTCGCACTACTTAGTAGATAGATGGGAAATTTATCTATCTCGGAACGCGTAAGATTTTTGGAAGTGGCAAAAGATTCACTGATGAAGGAAACATTAGCGCCAGAATCAAGTAATACTTGATAAGGAGTGTTGTCGGAATGGAATAGGATAAATCTTGAACTCAGAGCACCTAGTGACTTGCAAGTGCAAAGATTTACTCGCGGTGATTTAGATAATGTGTAGTTTCCCTTACAAGTATCAGAAAAACTACAGGCTAATTTTTTGACTGCTTAGCCGCTTCACGCGCTAATCGCTTTGCACAGCTGTCAACATCATGTTTTCCTCCACAATACATACACAGCCTGTTCTTTTCCCTTTGCAGTTGTTCCTCACTTCAAAGCATCCCGGTTTCTTTGTCCAAGAACTTTGGAGTTTTGGCGACGGCTTTCCCTTTTGAGTTGGAGTTTGAAGTTGGGGTTGGTTTGGATGGTTTTGGGTTCTTCGTGTTTTGCTTTGAGGAGTCTTCCACCTTTGGGGCCAAGGTGGATGATCCATGGTTGTTTTGCCAAGAGCAATTATTGTCATGATAGCCATTATCAAGCTCAATCACTCAATCAATTAGCTGCTGAAGCAAGGTTGTCTTATGACCCCCAACTGCGAGCTGTTCGATTAAGCGTGCTGGTAAACCCTTTTGGAAATGGAATAGA
The DNA here is from genome assembly GCA_025617555.3 of Puccinia polysora. NCBI lineage: Eukaryota > Fungi > Basidiomycota > Pucciniomycetes > Pucciniales > Pucciniaceae > Puccinia > Puccinia polysora. The sequence goes on from CM062633.1 coordinate 2,372,328, forward strand.
AGAGCGGCCTCGTTCCACTGGATGCAAGACTGCAAGGTTTGAAAATGAGAAATATAAATGGAGGCTCTACTATTCTCCTTCATAACTAAACTATTAAGTTTGTATTTGGCGTTTCAAACTTCATTGGAATCCCCAAACAGGGTGAACAATTGTTGATCAAACTTGTCCCAGTTGTTGAGAATACAAGTGGGACTGTCGTTGGATAAAAGTTTGAGGTACGGTTCAAACCACTGCGAGGCTCTACCTCCTAAGAAGGAAAAAGCATACATAACTTTATGTCTATTGGAAGGGAAATTGTTGGAGTCGTTTGAAAAGATGATTTTACAAGACTGTAGGTAGGATCTAAGCTTATGAGGATGTTCTCCTGTGAAGTGATCAGGTTGTTTCATGCCCGGAGTGCAAAACCTAGGAGTGCTTAGACTAGATTGCTGGGAACCACGAGTGAGGGCCTGGATCAATGTCAAAAGCAGGGTTGGAGCATTGGGCTTGAGAGCAGTAGTGCGAACCCCTGGTCTACCACGAGTCAAGGTTTCATCGGAAGAATGGTCGGAGTCTGCGAATTCTGCAAGAGGGTCCGTCGGAGCATCCCGTGGAGGAGCCCTAGGATCATCTAGAGGTTCCACAGATGGTGATTTGGAAGGAGGAACTGGATCTAAGGGTTGTTGGGCCCAAGGAGCGCTGGTTTTCCCTACCCAATGAATCTCATCATTGTAAGGGGCAAGGCAAGCGTTCCCGGTTGAGCGAGTACATGAAATTGAGAAAGAAGAAGTCTACTATAGGTTGGCAGGCTACAATGGATGAGTTGAGTTAGTTAATTTACTGTCACACAACCACCCCACGTACTATAGGGCAATTCTTAGATGATCGTGAGCGCAAAGGAATACCAAGTGCAAGGGCAAGTGCAAATAGCAAGAACCAGTTGCAAAGTGCAAACTTGGTTATGCCACTCAACAAACGGCGAGATGAATGGAAAGTTTTACGAAGAAGGAAACTCAACCTGAGTCCAATGTGATAACTAGGTTTCAGCAAAATGCAAGAACATATGAAATTAACTAACTGAGGAGACAATCATCAGGCAAGGGGATAGCCCTTATAAGGTAATCCAAAGTGACTAGATACATCCTGATGATGAGCTAACTACAGGTGAAGCAATGAGGCAATGAATGACAGGAACGGAATAGGAAATGAAGCAGTAGTATAGATCTGAGGTCTTAGCGTAAGTGCAAGACAATAGAATCTGAGCGTACAATTGCATGACAAATTGGGATAAGATCAAGTGACGTTGAAGGTAATGCGAATGAGAGGTAATAGTGTATGCAGGGTAGGGACTAGTCCAATTGCGAACTATACAGTAGTGATGGCTTGGTAAGATGTAGATGCGAACTAACAAACAATGCATGACCAAAGATGGAAGTCCAAGGATGTTGATTGGCCAGGGAAGGAGATTGGATCTCATAATGGATGGTCAACCGTTATGGAGTTAACTGCAAAGTTCACAAGTATATACTGAGTTGGTTGCCATGTTTGGAAGGTCAGCGCGAGCCAGAGGAAATAGCGGATTGCACCATTGATGTTGTGCTTTTATTTTTGTCACGCTTTTAGACTGAGGTAGATGGTACTGAGGAGAGGATATGTTGAAGTGGTGAAGACAATAATCCTTAAGTGCGAAGCGTGACAAATGGTCCCTATTGGGTGATTTGTCAATTCTGAGGTAGATGTTATGTTTTGGAAGAGCTGGATGGTACTCGCTTGGCCAGAAGGTTCTCTGCTGATCAATTCAAGAATTTCAATTGTTGAGGAGGCCACTTATCTCAGAAGTAAGTCCTCCCAATTATGAAACACTGGGGAATTCTTCTAAAATTTTTTAAAAACTCTACTTTATGCCACATAGGTGAGGACCTGGGAAGCCTTCTTTTCTTTATCTCTGCTGCTTTTAGGCCTCTTTTGGATGGATCAAGATATTCTAAACTATTCCATCTCTCTCAAGATCAAGAAATGACCATTCTTCTGTTTCAATTTATTTGCATTCCTCCTTTTTCTTAGTACCTTTAGAATTTAGAAGCAGACTAGGGAAAGTCTGTAAGTTGGGAAGAAATGTGGTGACCAATTTGAGACAACTAATTCAAAGGGGAAATTTTTAGAATTTTTTATATATAATTTTTCATCTGTGTATCAAAAAAACAATTTCTGTGTTGCTATGGGAACTTTCCCATTTCCTGTTCCTCCAACTACTCCCTGTCCTAGGGTCTAGTAAGGGTTCTCCAGGGCTTTCAAATCCACAAATTCTCTGTTCAACTCCTCCTCAATTGCCCTTGAGGCTGGGATTTTTTGGCCAAGTGCGCATATGGGTGGACATCAAACTCCCCTTCATCAATCATAATCATCCACTCATTCCCTCCATTGAAATGGTCCATTTTCCCAATTCCCCTTTCATCCGGTTGGTATTTGGTGTCACCAACATCCATCAGCCATAAATTTATCAACATTTCACCTTTGGTAATCACTATCATCCCATCCTTGTAACCACCCACGTGACAAGTGCCAATTTGCTCATCCAACAGACCAGCAAGCTATTGCTTGCAGAAATGGGTGTCATTGCCTGTAACCCCTTGATCAGCCTCTCTATCAGTTTCATCCTCTCTGTTACACTCTCTCAATACCTCCCCTTCATCCGGCTGGCCAACAAAGACTGTTGCACATCTGTCAGCAAGGGTGTGACTGCCTTTTGCAGCCTTCCCAAACCCTCTGTTTTGATCCCATACGCGAAATCACCAGCATTGATCCCCCCAAGTATGCTTTGTCAATCATTTCCATTGCAAGACATCATTTCAGCCACTTGCCAACTCACTTGCACCCATCAGCAACCGCTTGCACCTTTCTCATCTGAAATTCAACCGCTGCCTGCTGTCATCCTTGATGCAGGCTGGTTTCCTTTTCTCATTTTTTTTCACATGTAATGATCTTCCTGTCAATATTCCTTGTTGTTTTCATTACTATTTTCCCTGAACCATCTTAAAATAAAAAAATGATCTTGTCTTCTCTCATCTGTGTCATCCTTTTGTAAGTAGTCTAAAGGGTTTCTATACCATAAAAGGAGGGGCTCTCCTCTGCCTTTTGATCCATCATCCATTGTTTTATCTATCAATAAATCTGTGGGGCTCTTCCCCTTTATCCAATAAATCTATTGTCCTTGTCCTTGGTATATCTTTGATTTCCCCTTGATCCTTTAGCCTCCATACTCAAAACTTTGATTCCCCCTTTTGGGGCCCTGTTACTTGTTAAAATCTTACTCTTATTCTTACTCACTCTGTATGATCTCTTGTCTCATATTAGATATGCCTTGATGATCATCAAGTCAACCTTGTTCTTTTGTTGTGTTCTTTCATTGTTCAACCAAATGCATCTCATAGATGCGTGTTCTTGTTTTTCTCTTTCTACCACTTTTTTATTTTTTTATTTCTGCTTATTTCCTGTTCCGTCTCCTACTGATTGTACCTCCCATCTACACCGCACAACTCACCTCATTTTCAAACACCTTGGTGCAAATACTTCAATCCACAACTCGTGCAAATACTCAATTCTTCACTCAACCACCCAATGCAAGGAGGAGGGTCAACTTGACCTGATGAATTAACTCAACCATTGTTGCCAATTCTCATCTTCAACAACAACAACATTGCTCCCCTCAAACAATACCTCAACTACAATCAAGAAATCTCACAATCACAACTCAAGTCCACATCAGATTGATCTAAAATCTACAGCAGCAAGCCGGTTCCCTGTAAGATTTGTCTCTCCAACTCCTCAATCAACAAATACTTATCTAAATCCCATACACATCATTCAAGGCGCATCTTGACAACCTTTGATGTATCCTGCAGGGCTTCAATCTATCTCATCTGACTGATCTTCTACAATCATGCGTCTTTTATTGTTACATCTTATCTCAGTCAAGTTTTACCTCCTTTGGTTCACATTCATTTTTATACTTCTATTTTTTTATTATTCTTTTTTTCAACTCAATAATAACTTCCTTCATATTTCATGCAATCTATTCCAGTCTGGTCTTGGTTATCAACTCAAATTTCCTCCTTCCTTACCATCAACCAATACCCTTGATGGTTGAAGAAGAACCCATCCATTTGGATTATTGAGTGTGTTATACCAATCCTTGATCCTTTTTTCCAACCATACTGGTCTTGATCATTCTTTGATTGTCTTTTGGAACCAGTCACATTTGACTGAGTGGTTTTACTAAGCTTAAACATGGAGTGTTAAAACTCCCTATATTTCCTCAAAGTTGCATTTTGCCACGCTATTCTCAAGTTCCTTGAGAAGTGTTGGGTCATTCTTGTTCAAATTTATCATTGATTTGCTTCTAGAGCTTCATTAAAACAATTACTTCATTTTGAGGCCACCAACAGTTATCTGGTACCCTCCAAGCACTTGATTGCCAAGAGTAGGGCAGGTTCATTGAGAAACTGGAGGTTGTTTGGGTTTGATTTGATCAATGACAAGCTTCTGCTGACAAAGAGATTTATTAGCTTGTGGGATTTGTTACTTACAGCTGCCTTTTTCTATTGAACTCTGAAAAAACTTTAACTTCTTTTGTTCTAGTATTTTCCCGCACCATCTTGCCTCAGATAATCTTTTTTAAAGAAACCAATTACTATCAAAATAATCCCCTTTCTATAGGTTCCTTATTCACAAGGATCCCAACCTTGATCTTAGTTACATTTAAATATTTTTGTAACACTCAGGAGCCCATCCTAAAAAGCATCTTTTCCCTCCACAGAACTGCCTGCAGCCAGAACCATTTGGAGTTTTACAGTTGCCAATTTGAAGATTTTTCCAAAAATTCAACATCACTATTACAGGATTTCCTGGCGGACCCCAGTGCCCAATAGAAGCTCTTGAAGTTATTGTGGGCCCCACTGGCGTTGTGGCGGGCAGTGTAGAGACTCCTGTGGGATTGTATAAATAAAGTAGCAAAGAGCTTTCTGGAAGTCCTTGAAGTGAAATTTAGTATTACTTCTAGTCCTTTAGAGTATTATTAAATAATAACAGTGGTTTTGCATTGCCTCCCTTCCTGGTGCCATATTAAGTCTGAAAAATGATTTATTTGAATTAATGTCTGGTTTCTTTGAGACTTAAAACAGGTCTCAGATCATACCTAGATTGGTTATTGATTGTTATTGGTAGGTTTTTGTTGAAGAATAGACCAGATGTATTGGATTATTGGTTATTTCATAATCAGATACATTTGATCTTAACCAATATCCAAATATTAAAGGGTTCAAGGTTTTATCAAAGGGGTGGTTCAGGAAAAGACCCCAGTAAAGGTTTACCCACAGGGGGCTGGGTAGAGGAAAGGTTGGTAGTTTCTTTTTGTTGTGCTCTCTTTCATTCTAAGGGTTATTTATTCATTAATGGGTGGTTTTTCTTTAATATGGTGCTGAATATTTAGATCACAGAAAAAACCTTATTCAAGCACGGGTTGGGTGGTTTAATTGGTTTAATATGGGTAATAAATTGGTTTCTGATTTATTGTTTCCTTTTATAACTGATTCACTAATAATATTTATCTGGGTAGGTACCACAGATGGTTAGGATGGATTTACCTGAGTGGGATACTGGTATGGTGGGGATGGATGGTGATACCACTTGGATAGGGCAGAGAGGCCCTCCTTAAATAGAAAATTACTGCCCCCAGGGGCGCTCAAGGCTTCACCTGAGGGTTCTCCTTGTTCTGGTGAGGAACAGTGAGATAAAATTACATGAGACATTTTTGATGGTTTGGAAAAGCTTGTACAGTCACATGAGGAATTTCTGCTGGTTGAAAAAAAGCTGGTACAGGGGTTTCATGCTTGAACAGCCCTGAATAAACTTCTGTTAAGTGCAGATACAATATATTCCTGTGAATTACTGGTGGGTGGTCTGGTGCTACTTGATTCTTCCTACATGTGTGGCTTTGCATTCAATGCTGTTTTGTTTAGTGCTACTTCCTTCTACCTTCACGTAGTTCTGTGCATTAATGGTGGTTTTCTTGGTGCTACTTGCATCTTCCTTCATGTATTTCTTTGGGTTACTGGTGGTTTGTTTGGTGCTGCATGGTGTTCACTGCCTGCATATATTGCTGGGTAGTACTGGGGGTTGTTCTTACTGGTGGTTTGTTTGGTATCACATGCTTCTTACTTCAAAAATTGATGTATGGTGCTGAGGTTGTTTGGTACTACATGGTTCTGGCTGCCTGCATATATTTCTGGGTAGCCCTGTGGTACTTGTACTGGTGGTTTGTTTGGTATCACATGCTTCTGACTACATAAATTGTGGTGTGGTGCTGGGGGTTGTTGGTAATGGTAGTTTGTTTTGCATCACATGCTACTGGCTGCATAAATTACTTTCTGGTGCTGTGGTGGACCTTTTTACTTCTGCACAGCTTTCTGTATGCATAGTTTCTTGTTTGTTTGGTTCTGGTTGAGACTGGTCTCACTTCCTCCTGCCTGCAATCTTCCTGTATAATTCTGCACAGCCTTCTGTATGTGTATTTTATTGTTTGTTTGGTGAGGTGACAGGAGCTGAACTAGTTACACTGCCTCCTGTATCTGTATTGCTATCTTCTGGCTGAGGTGGCAGGTTTGGTGTATGGTCCTGGCGTTGAGGGAAATCTGTTACTGGTATTTACTTGAGGGTTATACAAGGTATGTCTTTATGCCTTCCACAGAGCTGTGAAACCTGGTTGGGTATGAGTTTTCCACAGTTGGAGGTTTGTTGGGCTGTATCATCTAATCCATGAGAGATAGGGGGTACTTTGGCTGAGTGAAAATGGGTTATTTCTGATTTAAAATCCATTTTTCAGGTCAATTTGAGGTTTTGATATGTTTTTAAACTAAAGTAGCAAGTCTGATGGCTATAGGACAAGTTTGGACTACCACATCCACCCCAGACTTAATGCTGTCCACAGAATTCCTGTCCATAGACATCAGACTCAAACATCCTATCCTTCTTCTTCTTTCTTTTTCTTCTTCCACTTTGTTTTCTGTTTTCTTCTTCTTGTTATTTATCTTGAGAGAGATAAATAAAAAAATAGTAATAATCACATGTACAATAAAACAAAGGTCCAGAGAATCCCAGTGATACAGTTGGTCCTGTTGAAATCTTCATTGCTTGTCTCCAAATCTTCTCCTCTTAATTATTTCTTGATTGTGATCATGTAACAACTAAAATTATAATCAAATACTTTCCATTTTTCTTTGTTTTGAAATTATAGTAGGATTCTTCTGGATAAAGAAATGTTTTTGAATTTTCCTCTGTTCCTACGATTTGAGTTTAAATCTTCTTTTCCCTTCTCCATATAATATGGTAATTCATGTCCAAATACAGATTATTTTCCTCTAAATTCTCCCTATTTTACTCTGATTTATTCCTTGAATTTCAAGCCTTTACACCCCATTTCCATCTATTCAAACCTGATAGATAACCTTTTCCTTTGAAACCTACTAAAATGCCTTCAATCAGAAAGTTCTAGCTGAAGATTAATTGATCCATTTTTCTTGATACCTTGGCACATCTTGAAATCTTCAATTGGGTCCAATTTTAAATTAATCCTGTCATGATGTCTTCAGGGCCTTCTTTTTTCCTAGTATTCCATGTTTTTTTTGGTTTGAATTCTGTTTACATTAATAATAATTTTGATGAAAGTATATTTTCATTTATTCTCTTTATTTATTTATTTATTTATATTTATTTATTCCCGTTTTTTTATCTTATTTAATTTTACTTTTATTTTCATTTTCATTTTTATTTTTATTTTTATTTTTATTTTTATTTTTATTTTTATTTTTATTTTTACTTTTATTTTTATTTTTATTTTTATTTTTATTTTTATTTTTATTTTTACTTTTATTTTTATTTTTATTTTTATTTTTATTTTTATTTTTATTTTTATTTTTATTTTTATTTTTATTTTAATTTTTATTTTTATTTTTATTTTTATTTCTATTTTTATTTTTATTTTTATTTTTATTTTTATTTTTATTTTTATTTTTTTTTTATTTTTATTTTTATTTTTATTTTTATTTTTATTTTTATTTTTATTTTTATTTTTATTTTTATTTTTATTTTTATTTTTATTTTTATTTTTATTTTTATTTTTATTTTTATTTTTATTTTTATTTTTATTTTTATTTTTATTTTTATTTTTATTTTTATTTTTATTTTTATTTTTATTTTTATTTTTATTTTTATTTTTATTTTTATTTTTATTTTTATTTTTATTTTTATTTTTATTTTTATTTTTATTTTTATTTTTATTCTTATTTTTATTTTTATTTTCATGTTTATGTTTATTTTTATTTTTATTTTTATTTATTTTTATTTTCATTTGTATTTTTATTTTCATTTCCATTTTCATTTTCATTATTATTTTTTAATTAAATTTATTCATTTATTTGGTATTTGTTAATGTGCCAGCAGTTTAAACTCTTGCTCAGGAGTTTTGTTGTTGTTTTTATGTACATTATTTTTCTTCTTCTTTCTTGTTTGATGAATAGCCCGCTTTTTGGATCCTGTCTTGATGGCGGCTTGTCTTTCCTTTTTTGCAGATACGCGCAGGATTTGGTCGCAGGCTGTTGGGGGATCTCCTTGGCAAGCGGAGGGGGGCAGGAAAGATGGGCAGGAGGTTTGCAAACAAAGGGGCAAAAGGCGCGCAAGGTGCGCAGGAAGATGCGCACTACTGCGCGTGTTAGTTGATTTTGCACCATAGAGTTGACCTGCAATCTCTGCGACCAGATCAATATCAATCTTTGCAAGTATTCCAAACATGGTGACAGATAGGGGCAAGGCATTCAGATTTTAATACAGCCTTCAGGCTTTCATTTGGTAATTCCTTGTTCCTGATCTCCTTTTCTGTGTTTCTTTCTTTCTTTTTTTGTGCTGTGAATGTCTCTGTATTAATTTTCTGATGACTCAATGCCTGTCCAAATAATCATGCTGAAGCCATACTTGTGGCTTGGTTTTTTTATTCATTTACATATGTAGATCATCACAACAGTAACCCCTCCTTACTTCAATGCCAGAATTTCAAAGAAATGGGCACCAAGGTCATTGCGGGCAGTTTAAGGGAGTGAATCTATATTTTTGATTGATCTGTTTTTTGGTTCATTGATTCATTTTTTTCCTTTTTTTATTTATTATATTTTTTTATATATTATTATTTTTTTTGCCCTTCTGATTGATGTGAGATCTGCAGGGCCCCAGGCGGTGCGGTGATGGGTGTGTTGCGTGAAAGGTGGTTGTAAGAAGATGGGCACTACCACACGTGGTAGTTAATTTTGCAGCTTGACCTGTCAAACCATAGTTAAGTACCTACTTCCCATACATCAATCCCCGCCGCATTGATCTCAATTTTTGTGGTGTTTGCTCTTCAAATGTTGTATTTCAACAAATATAGGCATGCGGTGTTTAATTGGTATGTTGATAATTTCCTTTGCAACTTTTTCTTCTATTTTCTTCTTGAATCCTTTCTGCTTTTCCTAATTCAATTTCATGCACCCAACCAAATTGTGTGCTAATGTCAAATTGCGGTCCATTCTGTAGCTTGTTCCAATGTTCTCCAATAAATCTGATTCCATCATTCTGCGCGCAAATCCAAGCATTTCAATCTCCAGTTAACCACGGCCACATGATGTTGGTTTGCAATAGATACAGCAAAATTTAATTTAATTGGTAAGCCACAACTTCTTCCTTCCATTCCTGTATTTTATTTTAGATTATTTACTTATTTACTATATTATAATTATTTATTTGTAGTTCAAAGACCAATTGTGCATGGTCATCATATGCAGGTGGCGCGGTGAAATTAATTGTTCAATGTTTTGATTGGTCAATCAGCCAATTTATTTTCTTATAATAATTTATCTTGTTTTTTTATTGATTTTTTTGGTATTCTTCTTTTTTTTTTAATTTTTCAAATGGGCAGGAGTTGCAACAAGTTACGCAATCAACCAGACAATCATTTTTTCATCTGAATTAATCAATCCAATCAAATTGAGGTTGCCATGAAAATGGCCGCTCTGGTTTGGTGGCTTCAGTAGCTCTTTCTTCCTATTCAGCAATCCCCCTCTTTTATTTTGTTTGCTTCTCCAACCAGAAGTGAAAGTTAGGTTTCAGATTGATTGATTGAATATTTTTTTTTCAATTAATCTCATTTTCTTTCTTTAATGCTTCCAATCTCAGTCCTTCTGATCAGTACAGTTAGGAACATTTAATAAATTGGTTGGCTGGCAAGATTGCTACAGGTGGGAGAGGCGCTGCTTTGCGTATGGTTACCAACAAATGCTTTCCTGACCCAATTGGATGCAATCTCCACACCTACTAATTGGTTCTTTCTTCCAATTGACGCAGGACCAAACTTTTGGTTGCAACAAATTGCGCAATTGAACCAAGTGTAAATTGTTCAATCAATTTTTGGAGATACCTAGGTATTTGGTTGCCATCAAACACACAATTGAATGGATGATAATTTTTCAGATAGAGTTGGGGTAGGTGATTTCTTGCGATTGGCAATGGACTGGTGGTGATAAGGGATCCAGCCCCCATTCATAGCCTCTCTTTCTTCTCTCTCCTTCATTTTCTTCTTTCTCTTTTTTTTCTTTCTTATTGATGCGGGTGGCCTGGCATTGAGTTTTTGAAAACTGCAAAATCTGATTGGATGCAAGATTAATTAGTTTTTTTTGCTTCTTTGGGCAGGAGGAAATATTTTTGCCACAATCATCAATGCCACCACCCGGGACTTCTCAAGTTTTTCAGGGCTGTTGCAGTTTGGAGCATGATTCTCCCCTCCCCTCCATGTGTATTTAAAGGGGGCCAACAAGCCGCTACCTCTCCTCCATCCGCTGAGATACATCCTTGTTTTTGCTTTGGTGAGTCCCTTCCCCTTTTTTCCTTCTTGTTTCTAGGGAAGCTTCTGACTGCTTTTGTGTTTTTGAAAAATGAATAGGTTAACCACGCCTTCCTTTCCAAATTTGGTAGCTACCCCCTTCCTATCATATGTTGTGGGGCCGTTATTTTTGTATTTTGAGGGGCCCATTTTGGTTTGTCATTGATGAGTCCTCCTCTTTTGAGCTTACTCTTTTTTTTACGGGAAGTAAATACTAAAAAAAATTATTATTATTTTTTTTAGGGGTAAGTTTAACAAATAATTTTATATACGCTTTTTGTATATATATATATTATTTTGTATATAGTATATATATGGGTTATGTTAAATTCACAGCTCCAACCATGTGGTAGTTGTGTGGGGCCCTACATGGCTCAAATGAGCCTTGTGGGCCCAAAGATGAATACAAAGGGCTGTTTCAAACAGGCGTAACCCCGGGGGGGGGGGTTGTGTAGGAGCCAAGTCACCCCCAAACATGGCTCATTTGAGCTGTGTACCCCTGTACACAGCTCAAAACCACCGTGTTTGGGGGTGCACAAACTCCCAGAAGTTGTGCCAGAATTTTGGCACCCTCTGGACCACACTTGGGGTCTGTCAACCCAAATTTGGGATTAACACATACTTTGTGGGACTTTTGTTCCACACACAGCAATCCCAAAGAGACATTAAAGTAAAAATAAAGTGAAAAATGAAATAATAAATCATAAACAATTCTGAAAAAAATTCTTTCTCAACTCAAAAGTGAGCAAACTTTGTTTGTTCAATTGAAAGTTGGATTGAATACTGAAGTATACCATGGCATTTTTTTGCATGGGAACAGTGGCAAGCCCTCCTTCTTCTGAAATGGCTGCGTGGAAGGTCTACATTGATGGTGCCATAAACAAAGCTTTGGAATAAGAAAAAAAGGATTTGGGTAATGAAACATTGGAAGCCCCAATTGCACCCTCATCAAGGGTGACAATTGAGGAAAAAAATGATTCAAAAATGGAAAGGACCTCTGGTGGTGAGTAACATTTTATGTTACTGGTCTTTGCCGTATTTAATTTGATTGAAACTGATGGAGTGCATGCCATCAATATAGCTATGTAACTATTCAAATTAAGTTAGGGACAGTTCTTCCTCAAGTTCAAACGTGATCATGATGGCAAAGTGTGCACCAAGTCATATTCCAAGACTATGGGTTTGCCCTGCTCCCATCAAATAGGTGACCATCTAGTATTCAAGGGATCCTTGGTACCCAAAGATGTTCATCCTCAGTGGAGGTTGGACTATGACCCTTGCACATCTAGTTCTTTCAGTTGGCTTAAGTTGGATTTTTCAAGTGGGATTTTTCAAATCACTATGTGATTAATGCTTTTTGATTAATTCTTTTTTATTAATGATTTTTGATTAATGCTTTTTGATTAATGATTCCTGATTCACCAATGGTTAATCCTTTTGAATTTTTCAAGTGCAATGTCAATGAAATGCTAAGCATTCCGCAGTTACGTGAAAAAGTGAATGCAATGATCTTGGAATCTCCAAATCATGAGCAAAGCTGCCTATTGAAGTATATCATTCAGAAGATTAAAAAATATTGATTGAAGCCAAGAATTTAACCCAAAGTCTTACCATAAATTAGGGGCAGGCCAAAATTGACAGATACGCGGCAAGAACCATCTTGGTTTGAGCTTTTTGAAAAAAACCTCAAGGGGTAAAAAAGGACTAGAAGCGCTCCAAACAAGAAAATAAAAAAGATTTTAAGTCTTTTCTTTTTGGATATGTTCATTTTTTTGGTTTAATGAACTTAGTTACTAACTAATGATGAATTGTTAGTCAAAGTTGGAAGAATCTGAATCTGAATTTCATAGTTCAGAGGAAGAGACTGAAAGTGAATCAGGATCACTTAATTTGGAATCAGAATACTCTTCAGAGGAAGAGAACGTGCAGCAAAGCTCAACCAGAAACTCATCTTTGGTGGGTATTCATTTGATTGATCTAATTAAAGAAATCAGTACTAAGTTAGTTTTCATGATAGGAACCAAGCGTGAAATACCTAAATAAAATACCCAGAAAATTCCAAAAGTTCTTGGGTGAGGTTTGGGATCCAATTGGAGATGGGAAGTGTGGATTTAGAGTCATTTCTAAATCTCTTGGTTATGAAGAAAATGGTTGATTTGAAGTTAGGAAGGAAATGATTGAAACATTAGAGAAACATAAAGCATGCCACATTAAGATTCTTGGTGGTGCAAAGGAGGTTGAAAAGATTAAAAAATAGTTGATGTTGAAGACATCAATGAAAAGATTCCCTCCTCAAAATGGCTGGCTAAATTAGACATGGGTAAAATCATAGCAGACACATATTACAAACCTATATGTTTCATTTCATTGGAGTCATGTGATACTTATACTCCAATGAAAAATGTTTTTAATGATAAATCAGATCCAATTTTCATTTCATTTGTAAAAAATAACCACTGGGTTCTATAAATGAGAATAAAACATACTAATCCAATTGGACTGACCACCAGACCTCAAATGGGGTGAATTTATACATATTGATCAAGTTTGAAATCCATAATCTGTCCAATTCCTCTCCATAATAAATGCTGGTTCTAAATACCCAAGGGATGTGTCCATAATGAGAAAGCAAGTACCATTGGTAAAGTAAGGTATTTGCAAAACAATTTTTGAGTAGCTCTATGAATTCTGAGTTGTCCAATCCTGCTCCAGGTAATCCTTCCCAATTGTTTCCTTCCATGTCTTCAAGCTTGGTCCAGAATCCCCCAAATCCTTTTGAAAATTTCCAAGCTTTCTTCAGCCTCTTGCATTTTCAAATCTTCCTCCCATCATTTTTCTTCTGGCACTTCAGGGGTGATGATATTACTTTACTATGGGTCTGGTAAGCCTTCAAGGTCCATTTTTGGTATATTCTGTCCACTGGTCCAAACCTCTTCTCCCTGTAAGGTTTCTGTAATACATTTCATACCCATTGTTCTTCTAGGGGGTGTGACCTACCATCCTGCTTGATATGGTCAAAAAATTGGGATGCATAACCTTTCCCCTTCTGATATTTAATAGCTTAAGAATTCCCCTTTATGCTTGGATAATCCCCCCATGACTTTATGATCTACTAAGAAGGGTCTTCCAAGTACTTTGTGAATTGATCCTTTAGCTATGAATAAGTGGGCAGAATTTTGTTCCCCAGGTGTGATTTAAAATACTGTTCTTTCACCCAATCCAATTAGAGGGTTAGAGTGGCCTCTAATTCCTGTAACTTTCATGAATAGTTCTCTGGATAGCAAGGCTGTCTGGATTGCCAAGTGCTCTGGTATGACATTCAATTCAGCACAAGTACCCAACATAGACTTGATTTTCTTTACCATGATCCAAATGTCAAAAATTCCAAATGGAAAATCATAGGTGAGGTTGTTGCCTATGGAGCATGGGTATTCATCATCTGAATAGTCTTCAAAGTGGTTCTGAAATAAATTTATCCTTCTACTGTTTTTTGTGGTCCTTTATTTAGAGGCTTTATTCAAATCCAAGTTTTCTTCAGGCGTAATATCTTTTAACTGCTGGGAAGAATTTGGTGAAACTGAAAGGAGCTCTTCCAAGTTAAGGTAAAATTTCTGCTTTAATATCTTTTTCTTCAATATTTCTTCCATCTTGGTCCCTTCCTGAGTATCCACTGGCTCTGAATTTACTGGGTTCTTCTTCTTAGGTTCAGCTACAGTTTCCTTGACAGTTTCTTTGAGGGGTTCTTCTTCATCTTCAGAATATTTGTCCTGTTGAATTTTTAATATCAAGATGTTGTGTTGCTCTGCACATCTCATGTTGTGTCTTAGTTTGTTTCCTATACTTTTATCTTTTTATTTCTATCTCTATTTTTTATTTATCTATTCCATGACCACGTATAGTATCTGAGTGAAGGATCCAAAGCACACTGTCTGCTGTAGTCACGGTGACTGTGGATACTCCACATTTAGTCATCACCTTCAAGATTCAATCCCACTTTCACTTGGATGCTCATGAGTGCAACATTGCAACTTCAATCAACTAAAATCAATCAACTCAAAAACTCAAGTCAACCATCTCAAACAATCCTCAAGATCTTCCAAAAACCTATCAAACGCTCAAACCAACAATTGACTTCAATCATGTGTTCAAGTCAGGCGGGCAGTTTAATCAGTAAGAGGTCCAGAGCAACCAGTCTCAACTTCTTCCTCATCTCACTCACCCAATCTTCTTTCATTAGTTATTCAAGGCGCCTTGTCTCATCTACCGCACCATCTCAACTGGCGTAGTCACTCCTTACATTGGCCCTTATATCTTGAGTCTTACCTCATATCTCAATTCTTTAACATCCTCAGACTCACAGTCCTCTGCCAATGAAATCTTGTTGGTTGTTTTGCATTTCATACATCTCTCAAGATTTCATACTCATATTTTGTGATTTTGTTGAAATGCATTTCAGCCTGGTCTTGGTGACCAATTCAAATTTTATCATGGTTAAAAGCCTGCCCCAATCAACATGGAGCGGCCAGGACACTCTACGAAGCCAGGACCAGGGGGGGGGGGAATCAAATACAAACTACAAATCTTTGGCCATCAAATCCTTAATAGAATCAACACTGCTACTTACGGCTGACAACTATAGCATGGGGCGCAAGAAATTCAAAAAATTACTCAAACTACGTGAGATTTTTGAGGTAATGAGTGATCCCGAAGAGCTAAGGCGATTTGATAATGACCTGAATCAGGAATGTTTTGCGCAGATCATTGCTAAGCTTGATCCAAGTACATACAACAATGTTATATACAACAGCAACAAGGATGACGCAAAGCTTATCAGATTATCAACTCAGTCTCACTTTGCTTCCTCTCAGTCTGTGAACACAGCCAGGGTGTTCAATGGATTTCTCCATCTCTCAATGGAAACCAACATTGAGTTTTTTGTCACTTCCATGGAAGTGTATCTGAAGAAAATGTTGGAGGTGAGGATTGATTTGCCATCCAAAATAGTAGCATACCTGGTTCTCTTCTAGTTCCCTTCAAGCATGCAGGCTATGAAGTAACAGATAATGCATTCAACTGCAGACATGAAGATAAATACTGTACTTAACCACCTCATTCAACACAAAAACAAGGCAATTGCTCAAGCCAAGAATGATGAACCCACAAATATAGCCCTGTACAGAGGCCCAAGGTGTGAAAATGGAAAGCACAATCCTGCAGTCGCCTCACACCCTGCCAGTTCATGCTGGTATGAATTTCCCAAGCTAAAGCCTCCAAACGCACACAATCAGGGGAAGAAGGGGAAATCAAAAACCACAAACAAAGCTCACTTCTACTCATTTTTCTGTGATGGGAGATCAATTGATGAACAGCTATCTCAGCGATTCATCCTAGACTCTGGATGCTCAGTGCACATGATTGTCAACCCACAAGCATTCATCAATCTTTCAATCAGCAACCAGAACAAGAAAATCCAGACAGGTAAGAAGAACGCGGCCATTCTAATCAAAGGAACAGGTAAGGCTGCCTTGTTGACCAAGGATGCAGACTTGATCCTATCAAACGCCATACATGTTTCCAAATTGACTATCATTCTGATATTGTTTGGTGCTCTGATGACCCAAGGGGCTTGTCTGTCAGTTGACTCAAAGCAGCAACCCAGAATGTTCTACCTATCGTCACAAGGAAAGATTATTATTTCAGGTCAAATCATCAACAACCTATTTGTGATTGAAATGTAAAAAGAACCAGGCAAGTCTTACTAATCTAGCCCTGAACTTGTTCAAATTCATAGATCACTGGTTCACGCAAGCATTGATAGGATGGAACGGTAACTCAAGCTGACAATTCCTGCCAGCAAAAAGCACAAATTACAATGTCTCAGCTGCAACAAGTCAAAAATAACCCCCAAACCTTTTAACAACCAACAGCAATCAGAAAACTGGTGCTTTGAAAGAATTCATGTTGACTTGATGGGACTGCTAAATCCAACGTCAAAAGGAGGGTTTTTCAGCTACATTGTTAACCTGATTGACTTGCACTCAGGCTACATTGCTTGTTTCCCTTTACGTGCTAAGAACAATGCGGCGGAGACAATCATTTTTATGATTGAAAACCAACACAAAAAAACAGGTTCCTATCCTGCTGAGGTCTGCTCCAATGGGGGTGGAGAATTTGTCAATGCCAAACTCCAGAATTTTTATCAATCCAGGAACATTAATCAAAGTGTAAGTGAGCCTTACCACTCTCAACAAAACAGAAGAGTAGAGAGGGAAAACAGAACCGTCATTGAGTCAGCCAGAGCAATCATCTCCAATGCTGGTTTGCCAAAGTCATTCTGGCTTGAAGCTGTATGCGGCTCTTGCCTCATGCTCAACCAAATACCAAAAGAGAAGGAAGGAGTATCACCCTGGGTATTAATGCACAAGAAAGATCTACCAACTGGCTACATCCAACCAATTGGGACTGGGGTCATCTATCAACTCAACTCCACTGAAATCAAGTCAAAGTTCAACAAGAAGGGCGCGCCGGGGATTCTGGTTGGATTCAATCCAACACTCCTTTCCTACAAGATCATGAATCCCACAGGTAAAATTGTGGAAACTAAGCATTTAATGTTAAACTCTCAAAAGCCCATCAAGGTTTTGATTGAGATGGATGAGTTCAACTCAAACACCACTGAGCCAAACATATCCAAATCAAGAAAACCAACAAATCCCCCAACTGACAATCCAACAACCTTCAAATTTGAGCCTCTTGCAACTGTGAAAGAAGAGTCCAAGTTGGAGCCAGAATCAGACACTAAAAAGGCATTGGAGGAGTGTCTTTGACCAAACCTGAGAGACAGACAAACTCTGGCCAAACATGAAAGATGAGGTTTTTTAGCTGATAAGTTACCAAATTCTCTTGAGGAGGCAATGAGAATTCCCAAATGGAAGGAATCTGCCCTAAAAGAATTTGGCACAATAGAGGATCAAGGTGTTTGGGAGGACGCGGACAAGAGCGCGGTCACCAATCCCCTCAACACAGTTCCTGTGTTCAAAATCAAAATCAATGCCCATGGAAAAGCTCCAATTTTAAAAACATGGCTGTGCGTTCAAGGGTTTAACCAGTGTCACACGACCACCCCACGTACTATGGGGCAATTCTTAGATGATTGTGAGCGCAAAGGAATACCAAGTGCAAGGGTAAGTGTGAATAGCAAGACCCAGTTGCAAAGTGCAAACTTGGTTATGCCACTCAACAAACGGCAAGATGAATGGAATGTTCCAAAGAAGGAAACTCAACCTGAGTCCAATGTGATAACAAGGTTGCAGCAAAATGCAAGAACATATGAAATTAACTAACTGAGGAGACAATCGTCAGGCAAGGGGATAGCCCTTATAAGGTAATCCAAAGTGAATAGATACAACCTGGTGATGAGCTAACTACAATTGAAGCGGTGAGGCAATGATTGACAGGAACAGGATAGGAAATGAGGCAGTGGTATAGATCCGAGGTCTTAGCGTAAGTGCAAGACAATAGAATCTGAGCGTAAAATTGCATGACAAATTGGGACGAGAGTGAGTGACGTTGAAGGTAATGCAAATGAGAGGTAATAGTGTATGCAGGGTAGGGACTAGTCCAATTTCAAACTATACAGTAGTGATGTCTTGGTTGGACGTAGATGCGAACTAACAAACAATGCATGACCAAAGATGGAAGTCCAAGGCTGTTGATTGGCCAGGGAAGGAGATTGGATCTCATAATGGATGGTCGACCGGTATGAAGTTAACCGCGAAGTTCGCAAGTATATACTGAGTTGGTTGCCGAGATTGGAAGGTCAGCGCGAGCCAGAGGAAATAGCGGATTGCACCATTGATGTTGTGCTTTTATTTGTGTCACGCTTTTAGACTGAGGTAGATGGTACTGAAGAGAGGACATGTCAAAGTGTTGAAGACAATAATCCTTAAGTGCAAAGTGTGACAGTTGCCCGGGTATAAAGACGCGAGCTCCTGCAAGCTTTCAGCTAAATTTTCCCATTGATTTCAGGTCATTTAATTATCACTGTATACCCTTAAACGTTGTTTAATTTATTACCCAATAGATTTATAAATTTTATAAAATGTCGTCATTGTCATCCCGCCGTTGCTAAAACTGTATTCGCCGCAACAAGCGATGTATTCCTAGTACTGCCGTCCGAGGCCTTTGAGGCAAATGCGAGCAATGCTTCCTTTGCAAGGTGGCATGCAACTTCCCTATAAATGTCGAGTCAACTGTCAAGGGTCCTTTGGAATCATCGAGGGAGATGAGAAGTTGTAGGTCCGCGCCAAGGGTCAATTACGAAATACCACCATTGCCGGAGATCAAATACTTGGGGACTCAAGTTCCTGGTGAGTACTAATCTGGACTGACTAATCAACTTGAAATAGTAACTAATTGTTTGCTTGTTTGCTAGTGTTGCCCCGTTTTCAAAGATATACTACCAACACATCACCACCACCACCACCTTACTGGGGACCACCAACTGAAATCCCGGGGCCCCAGATGAATGCCAAGGTGCAAGGCAAGGTTTCCGGTGCGGAACCGGTAGGAGTTATAACCGAGGAAGCGAGGGAGGGGGAAGAAAACGCAACGGAAAGAGAAGGGGGAAATGGAGGAAACGGAAGTGGAGAAAACAAAGATGGAGCGGGCAAATTAGAAGGAGGGAATGAAGGAGATGAAAGGGATGGAGTGGATGGGAAGGAAGGAATGGAGGGCAGAGGCGAAGCGGATCCGGTGCGAATCGTAGGGCCGGTCAAAACGGATGCGAGGCGCCTGACGGACAATATTGGAGAAGGCACGTTGGGTGGCCAAAGGAAGAGAGCGTATGAAGAGCTCTTGGAGGAAGGCGGATGGAATGCTTGGCCAAAGCGAGCTTGGGTTGCAAGATGCAAGGAGATTTTCAAGAGGCACATCGTAACGGAAGTGCTTGTACTTTGAAGAATGTCCGCATTGATCAATGATGAAGACCTGGATACCTTTTGGTCCATGGTTGCGGAATTGACGGCAAATTGGGAGGATGCGGAAAAAGAAATAAAAGAAACTTTGTAATTAAAATATAAATTTTCTCTTTTTTTTTTTTTTTTTTATTATAAATAGAAATATTATTATAAATTTTTATTATTATTATTATTATTTTTTTTAATAATAAAGAATGAAGTTTTTATTTAGTAGAAATGAAAGGAAAATGAGAAAAAGAATAACACGGTGAGATGGAGGAATTAACTGATGGAATGATGGTGAAATAAGATGGGGTTAAAAGGGATGGAATATGGAATGGAATGGGATTGAGTAAGATAAATGTGGAATTGAATGAAATGGGATTGGATGGGATGAAATGTGGAGTGGAATGGAATGGGATTGGATGGGATGAAATGTGGAATGGAATTAGATGGGATTGAATCATGATTGTCAAGGTTTGCGGGGGTAGCTTGCATGGAATTCTTGAATCAGATTGGGTGAATTGCGAAGGTGATGGGCTAGTTCCCACAAGGTGCCATCTTTGTCCAAATGGAAGCTAGACCATTCGACAAGGTATTGAAGTTTTCCTTTGCGTAACCTGGAATCCAGAATATGGCTTACTTCCCATTCTTGATGGTCAAGGAAAGTGACTGGTTCAGGAGGGGGATGAGTCTTGCCTGGGTATAGGACCCAAGCTGGCTCTAGGAGAGACACATGAAAGACCGGGTGGATACCTTGCAATTTCGCGGGTAAAGTAAGGTTAAAGGCGTTAGGGGAGATGACTGATTCTACTTTAAAGGGGACAAGTTTTCTTTTGGAGAGTTTGCAAGTTGGGCGAGTGCTGCAAATGTTGCAAGCATTGAGCCATACTTGATCTCCTACTGCAAAGGTTTGAGCCAAAGTGCAAGATTGGTCTGCTTGCTCCTGTGGAATTTAAGGAGAGCTGAAAAAACCTGGACCAGGCTGTTCAGATTGCAGCAGAGAGGTGAGTATGACAAGAACAGCCAGAACCAGCAAAACAACAGAGATGGAAGAAAACAAACATAAGAAAGGTCTCTACAAGCAGGGTGATGGCCCTAGAACGGACTAAGTAGAGTGTCAAGCCACTAGCTTCCACGTAAGAACCAATTCTCCCAGGAGTTCTTGCCAACGGAATGAGGTGATCAGTTTGACAAATCTGATATTGAGTTGAAGAGCTGGAGCTGGTACCTACTCCTATATCAATGCCGTGGTGATCAGATGAGCAAAGTCAAAGTCGCCAATTGATCCAACCAAGGCGAGTCGAATATGGTTGAGAGTTATCCTAGGCAGCAAGCGTTCAGACTGAGAGTGGTATCGAGATGTTGGGACCGGCAGTGGTTGAGTCCTCAGAGTGGAATCACACAAAGGGGACATGCAGTGACACCCATCTGAGTAGGTACAGTGCTGCGAGCGCTCGGTGACAGCCAAGCAGGCAATGACAGCGGAAGAAGGAAAAGAGAATGGAAACAGGCAGCAAGAAGAACAACAACCCAGGACACTAGATGACTGAGACAACGAGGCTGGTAGGAGTTCATCAAATAAGAATGAAAAGAACAAATATCAACACGCCCGCTCAACTCAATGTCAGGATGATTCCTATGAACCAATAAACTTAGCAAGTCTATTGACAGCTGGTTTACTAGCTGCTTTTGTGAGAGAATCCGCTAGAATATCTTGAGACAAGATAAGTTTGATTTTGATGAGCTCGTTGTTCCAGTAATTCTGTAAGCTCTTTATTTTGATGTCTATGTACTTGGCGTGTGACTTACATCCAAATTTTGTTATTTTATTGTCAAGACCTTTGTTGTCTATTAAGTGAACGGGAGGTAGAGGCACGGTTCTCCAGATTTCCCCTATGAGATGGTTAATCCAGCGTCCCTCAAGGTGTCCAGCCGATAGCGCATTGCATTCAGATTCTGTCAAGGAGTGCGCAATACTACGCTTTCGGCAGCTCTTCCAGTAGACAGGTGACCCTTTGAGCAGGCAGAGGAGTCCCGTTTGCGATAACCGGGTAGCGGGATCATCCCCACAGGTTGCATCGCTATACGTGACAAGTCTGGTGGCTGGAGTTCTGACTCGAAGGACAAGCCAGTATTTGATGGTTTTGAGGAGATATCTCCACACATGTTCCACTTCCTTCCAATGTGCAATGCCAGGTCTTTCTTAGAACCGTGCCAAGTTCGACACAGCAAAGCTGATGTCTGGTCTTGCCAGCGTGGCTATGAAATTGAGTCGCCCTATAGGCAATCGATAGTTCCTATCCAGTTTTCTGAAGTCTTCTATTTCTTGTTCGGAAGCTGGCTGAAGGTGAAGGCCAGAGGTGCAGGGATTGTTCAGTGGTTTGGCGTCCATTAGGTTCATTTCTTCCAGTCCCTTTTTTATATGATTTGGCAGTGACAATGCTATGTGGTCAGAGCCGATGTCTACTTTCATTCCCAGCAAAGTATCTACCCCGTGTGCTGACGAGTCTTTGAATCGGTCGAGAAACTTAGTCTTGAAGCCTTCGGCATCCCCAACGACCACAAGATTGTCTACATGGAAAAAGAGGGCGGTGACTTTGTCTGAATGAAGATAGAGACAAGGATCGCTGTCGCTTTCCTCAAATCCATTCTCTTTGATCCATGCAACGAGTGTCTTGTACCAGTTGAGGGGTGCCTGCTTCAAGCCATACAAGGATTTGTTCAACTTGAGGAACTTGGACGTTTGTTTTGACCCCGCTGGAGTCCTGATGAAAACGTTGTCTTCCAGAGGTGCATGAAGAAACGCCCCCTTAACGTCGAATTGAAGTATTGGCAGACTTTTGTCAACTGAGTAAATCAGCAGCGCTCGCAAAGAAGCCACTTTCCCTGTAGGAGCGAATGTGTCGAAATAGTCAATGCCGTATCTCTGATTAAATCCTTGAACACAGACCCTCGCTTTCAGTGTGGTCTCACCGGAGTGCAGATCCTCCTTACTTTGGAAGGCCCAGGTCGTGTTAAGAGGATTGACAACTTTGGATTCATACGCATCCTCCCGAACTCCAAGATCCTTGATGGTGTCTAATTCTTTCTTGATGGAAGGAATCCAGTGCGGCAATTTCAGACCTTCCTTGATGGACTTGGGCGGGGCTTCATGATGATAACCGTATTGTTCAGGTACCTTCAATTTGGATTGATCACATAAGGTGGGCTTCAGAGTGGCAAGAACATTGGCTGAGGAGAGATCGCTTTTGGATGGGTCTGTGACACCAGGGTCACCTATCTCTGGCTTGAGTTCCTCAGGGTCCTCAGTGGCTGGGTTCTTGGCAGGCATGGTTGATTGAGTGGTGGTGGAAGGACGATGATTCTTGGAGATTTCGACGTTGTCCAATAGTGATGAGCTACTTGTGACTTGAGTCTTGAGAAATTTTACGTGTTTGGTCTCTATGATCTTTCCGGACTTTGTCAGAATCTTGTAAGAGAGGAACCTGGGTACATATCCAATGAAAAGCCCTTCCTCCCCTTTTTCATTTAGTTTAGACTTGATATTGTTACAATTAAGTAGATAGATAACTCCAGAACCAATAGGTTTCAGATAGTTTTTTGGAAGCTTACTCTTATGGAGCAATTCCCAAGGCGTTGGTCCTCCGCTGTTCTGTGGGATTTGGTTCAGAGCCAGGCAACAACTCTGGATAACCACATGCCAGCAATTCTTGGGAATTTTAGCCGAGCTAAACACTGCTCGCAGTGATTCCATGATTGTGCAATTGGCTCTTTCTGCCTTGCCGTTGTGTTGGGAGTGGTAAGGTTCACTTATTAGATGATTGATAGTTTTTGATCTGAAAAACTCTTTGAGAGTCTCGTTAACAAATTCACCTCCTCCATCTGAGACAACTTCTATTGGGTACCTCTGTTGCCTCTTTGCTTCATTCTCAATCACAAACTTGATGGTTTCTTCTGCTGCATCCTTTGAGGGGAGAGGGAAAGCGGAGAGGTACCCGGACAGATTGTCCACAATGGTAAGAGCAAACCTCATTCCACCCTTGCTAGTAGGATTGAGGGGACCCATCAAATCCAAGTGAAGACAATCAAAGACTCTTGCAGCTGAATGTTGGTCTTTGTTGAATGGGGCCTTGTTGATTTTGCATTTTTTGCAGGCCAGAAATTCAAACGAATTTGCCGTTTCCGCTTTTATAGAAAATCCAAGATGCTTCTCCATTCAATCAATGCTAGCGTGACCAAGTCTGAGGTGAAGCTCGTTGAGCTTGGCTACGGTGAGATAGCAGGATGAGAGGTTTCCAGTTTCAAGCCCCTTGGAGGCAGAAGAGGAAGATGTCTTGAGTATTTCGGCCTGAATCATGAGGAGGTTGTTTTAAATGTTGCCGGACAAGACAGAGGCGCCTGACTTGCATAGAGTGAAGGTAGGCGGGTTGATTTTGGAGTTTAACCTGAGACTGCAGCCCTTCAATAGCAAAGTGCCAAGAGACACAAGGTTAACGGTGGCATCTGGTACCCAAGCTGCGTTCTGCAGATGAATCGTCTTCCCAGCATTCCTGAGTATAGCAGTACCAGTGCCTCAAATTGCTATTCCCTCACCCTTCTTCCCAGTTTTAATGAATTCTTCCCCGGATTCCTCAGTCAGGGACAGAAACAAGTTCCGATAATGGAACATGTGAATCGAACAGCCGCTATCCAAGATGTATCTATTGGAGTGGATGTTGGAGAGATGGTTGGAAGCGCAGAAGAAGGAGTAGTCGTAGTAGTGTGATTCAGCCGGGTGCTTCTTCTTAGTACGCCGTCTTCCTTTGTTAGATGATTGCTTGGGCCTAAGCTCGGGAAATTCCACCCAGCAAGAAGAGGGGGGATGAGACTTGACTGCGGGATTGTGCTTCCCATTTTCGCACCTAGGGCCGTCTGATTCTCTTGGGTTGTTAAGGTGAAACATGGCCGAGTTGGTGTCGGAAGTCTTGGCTGCCTTAGATTGAACTTTGTTTTTGTGCTGGATGAGGTGATTCAAGACGAGCGTGAAAGACAGTTCACTTCCTGAGTGCATGATCTGAGACCGTATGGCTTTGAGTGAATCCGGAAACTTGAAGAGTATAAGATAGCTCAGAATATCATCAGGCAAGACTATTCCTACTTCGTCCAGTTTTCCTAGGTGAGCTTTCACGGATGTGACAAAGTTGTCTATGTCATTTTGATCGAAGGCTAGATACAGAAAATTGAAGAACATTCTTGCTTGGTTTGCTGCTTGGCTGGAGGCGAAGTGATTCTTTGCTGCAAGCCAGATCAATCTTGAGGAATCTTCATTCTCTGGAGTGATAATGTTGGTGTGAGTTCCTGGGTCTAGTTTTGACATGAGGTAACCTTCCATTTCTTCATCATCCGGGATGTCCACGAGGGGGTCGACAGAGTTGATTTGATCAAGGATACCGCGCATCTTGAACAGTCGCTCCATCTTCTTCTTCCAGATCAAGTAGTTTGTTTCAGTAAGCAGAGGGGTAGACTCCATGAGAGATTTGAGTGCCAGTGCCTTGAAGTTCCCTTCGGTACCTGGTCCAGGGGATTCAGTGGTCCTGGTTGAGCTTGTTTGATCCATTATTTTGGCTTTTATCTGTGTGGAATTTAAGGAGAGCTGAAAAAACCTGGACCAGGCTGTTCAGATTGCAGCAGAGAGGTGAGTATGACAAGAACAGCCAGAACCAGCAAAACAACAGAGATGGAAGAAAACAAACATAAGAAAGGTCTCTGCAAGCAGGGTGATGGCCCTAGAACGGACTAAGTAGAGTGTCAAGCCACTAGCTTCCACGTAAGAACCAATTCTCCCAGGAGTTCTTGCCAACGGATGAGGTGATCAGTTTGACAAATCTGATATTGAGTTGAAGAGCTGGAGCTGGTACCTACTCCTATATCGATGCTGTGGTGATCAGATGAGCGAAGTCAAAGTCGCCAATTGATCCAACCAAGGCGAGTTGAATATGGTTGAGAGTTGTCCTAGGCAGCAAGCGTTCAGACTGAGAGTGGTATCGAGATGCTGGGACCGGCAGTGGTTGAGTCCTCAGAGTGGAATCACACAAAGGGGACATGCAGTGACACCCGTCTGAGTAGGTGAAGTGCTGCGAGCGCTCGGTGACAGCCAAGCAGGCACTGACAGTGGAAGAAGGAAAAGAGAATGGAAACAGGCAGCAAGAAGAACAACAACCCAGGACACTAGATGACTGAGACAACAAGGCTGGTAGGAGTTCATCAAATAAGAATGAAAAGAACAAATATCAACAGCTCCTTAAAGCGCTGGTTTGCTTCTTCGAGGTTGGTTCAAAGTTGCCATTGAAGGGCTTGAATTTTTTCAAGGTAATCCATAGCAGGTTGAGAAGGTGCTACGTGAACGGAAGAGAAAGTCAGGTTTCTAACATAAAGAGTTTGGAAGGGCGACTGTTTGGTGGAAGAATGAGTGGAGTTGCTGTAGGCAAATTTGGCTAGTGGGAGCCATTGCGACCAGTCCTCTTGTTGATAGGCAACATACATTTGAAAATATTGTTTGAGAATCTGATTAACTCGCTTGGTTTTCCCATCCGTTTCCGGGTGGTAAGCTGTTGATAAATTGCGAGTGATCTTCAAATGTTGGCATAGCAAGGTCCAGAAGCTTGAGACAAACAGAGATCCACGATCACTAACTATATTATTCAGGGAGGCCATTTTTCAAAAATACATATTCTATGAACAAGTTAGCTAAGTCTTCTGAAGGGGCCGTCACATTACTGCGTAAAAATAAAGACATCTTTGAGAAGCAATCTACTATTACTAGAATAGCATCATATCCACTAGAAGAAGGTAATTGAGAGATGAAATCCATAGACAGGAAGTGCCAAGGACAAGGCGGAATTGGAAGTGGCTGAAGCAGCCCATACTTCTGGTGTTTCAAGGACTTGTTACAATTGCAATCATAGCACGCGCTAACATAGTCTTTTACTTCTTTGGTCATACCAGGCCAGTAGAAGTCTTGTGCAATCAATTGGTAGGTTTTATCCTGCCCATAATGACCATCAAGCGGAGAATCGTGCCATGACTCAAAGATTTCTAACTTAATGCAAGAATTATCTGGTACTAATATACAATTATCATAGACTAAAAAGTCATTATCATCAATACTGCAACTACTATCTAATAAAGTTGCACTTTTGCAAAGTTTGATGCCCTTGGGGTTGTCGCGTTGAGCTTGTCGGAATTTGGAAGCCAAATCTTGTAAGCAAGCAATGATAAAACTGAGTTGGGCAGATTGGGTTGAGAAGAGTGTCCTAACGTTTTCAGGGTTGTTTTTGGCAAAGGTGCTCCCCCCCTGGGTAAACGTTGTCCCAACGCGATAAAGCATCAGGAACTACTGCTTGTTTCCCAGGACGGTACGTGATTGTAAAGTGGAACTTGGAGAGGTATTCGGCCCATTGTGCCTGTCTACATGTGAGGACTTTTGAACTCATGAAATACTTCAAAGAATTATGATCAGTTAAAACCTCAAAGGATTCCCTAAGACTCAAAAGGTATGAACGCCATTTTTTCAAGCAATAAACAATTGCAAGAAGTTCCTTGTCATGAATCTCATAGTTTAGCTCTGCAGCGAGCAACTTGCAAGACTCAAAATCTACAGGATGAAAGAGAGAAGTGGGAGAAGAAAACTGCGAGATAACTCCTGCAATCGGATAGTCGCTAGCGTCTGTTTCGACAATAGTTCAAGCTAGTTTGTTGAAGTGAGCAAGTATTGGAGCAGTGGTGAACACTTTCTTCAGAGCTTCAAACTCCAAAGCAGCTTGTTTGGTAAAAACAAAAAGAGTGTCTTTTTGAAGAAGGTTAGTAAGATTCACGGTTTTTTTGTCGTAAGGCGCAATGAAACTTCTATAGAAATTACTGAAACCAAGGAAAACTTGAAGAGATTTAACCAAAGAAGGTGGGGGCCAGGCCAATATGCGTTTGCTTTTGGCTGGGTCCATTGATGGTCCTTGCTGCAAGACTATGACACCTAGAAAATGAAGAGAAGAGGAATGGAACTTGCACTTAGAGGTTTTTTCAAACAGGTCATTCTTGCAAAGTCGCTGTAGCACCTCTCGCACATGTGTGATGTGATCTTTGAGGTTCCTTGAGTAGACTACTATATCATTGAGATATACCACCAGGTATTTACCTACAAGATTGGAGAAAATTTTGTTGACAAAATGTTGAAAAGTGGAAGGAGCGTTACAGAGACCAAAAGGCATGCCGGTATACTCATAACTGCCCAACCGGGTTCTCATGGCAGTCAAATACTCATGACCTTCCTTAATGAAAATTAGTTTATAGGCACCTCAAAGGTCTAACTTTGAGAAATAAGTAGCTCCATGGAAGAGGGTGAGGAGATGTGACATAGGTGGTACTGGATAGGCATTCTTGGGGGTTACCTGGTTCAGTTTCCTGTAGTCAACACAAAGGTGAAGTCCGCCGTCCTTTTTTGGAAAAAATAGGACAGGGGAACCGGTGTTTGAATCGCTTGGTCAAAGAAATCCTTTTGCTACATTTTCCGCAATGTAGTCTTGAAGCGCAATTGATTCTTGCGTCAAGAGAGAGTAGACTGGTCCTGGTGCTGGAGGTGGGTCAGTAAGTTTGATCTTGTGATTTTAAGGACGGGATGGAGGCAGTTTATCTGCTTTTGCAGCTGAAAAGACGTCAGAAAAGTCATGATAAACCAAAGGTCAAGACTCTTGAATGATTTCTAGATCTTCAATCTTGTCATCTTTGAGCACCGGTGTGGTAGACCAAACCTAATCTATAGCCATCAGACTCAAATTTCTAGTATAAATATAATCCCAATCATAAATTTAACCTCAGAAATGGATTCTAAACCAAAAATAACACATAGTCACCCAGCCAAACTACCCCTCTATCTCTCACGGTTTAGAAGATACAGCCAAAATAAATTGTGGACAGCTCATATCACACCCAGGTATCACAAACTAGTGAAAGGCCATATGGGTATACTTGGAATCCCTAAAGACATACCAGTAACATCCCAACATAACACCTCAACCAAACATACAACCAATCACCTCACCTGTATACTCAGAACCATAAGCCAGTAGCATGTGTAACCAAACACCCAGCAGTACAAGGCACCACAGGACTACCCAGCAATGTATGCAGGCAGTCTGGGCCATGTGTAACCAAACAAACACCAGTACAGGCACCACAGGACTACCCAGCAATGTATGCAGGCAGTCTGGGCCATGTGTAACCAAACAACCACCAGTACAAATACCACAGGACTACCCAGAAATATATGCAGGCAGCTAGGGCCATGTAGATCCAAACAACCACCAGTACAGGCACCACAGGACTACCCATCAATGTATGCAGGCAGTCTGGGCCATGTGTAACCAAACAACCACCAGTGAAAATACCACAGGACTACCCAGCAATGTATGCAGGCAGTCTGGGCCATGTGTAACCAAACAACCACCAGTGAAAATACCACAGGACTACCCAGCAATATATGCAGGAATCTAGGACCATTTAGATCCAAACAACCCACCAGTACCAGTTCACCACAACACAAATTCAACCCAGCACTACACAGCAACTAATGTAGGCAAGTGCCTGCATGCAACCCCAGTACAACCTCTTTCCAACCAGCAGAAATGCATCATGTAACTGTATTAGGTTTTCCCAACCAGCAGAAATGCCTCATGTAACTCTATTAGATTTTCCCAACCAGCTAAAATGTCTCATGTACCTGTATCCCACTGTAACAGGGGAAGCCCCAGGGCACCCTCAGGGGCAGCCCTGAGCATCCCCTGAGGACCAGATTTTCTATTTAAGGAGGGCCTCTCTGCCCTATCCAGGTTGTATCCCCCACTACCATCACCATCATCATCCACCATCCAGGAGCTCCACCCACTCATCAACTACTCATCATCCAATTACCACCCAATCATCTGTGGTCCTACCCAGATATATAAAAAAAAGGAGATTGTCAGTGTAACAATAAAGAAAAAGGGAAATCAAATACCAATTTTATAACCTCATCAACCATTGAAACCACCCCATTAGGTGCTTTGAATAAGGGTCCTTCTGTGACCTGAGCTATTCAGCACCAAATTAAAGGAAACCACCCATCACTCAATAATTACCCTTACAAAGAAAGAGAGCACAACCAAAAAGGGATTACCAACCTTTTGTTCCTCTACCCAGCCCCCTGTGGGTAAACCCATCCTTGGTTCCTCTCCTGAACCACCCCTTTGATAGAACCCTTGAACCCTTTAAAATTGGGATATTGGTTAAGATCACACATATCTGATCAACCACTAACCAATAAGCCAATACATCTGGTCCATTCTTCAACAACCCTACCAATAAAAAAATTAATAACCAATCAAGGTCTGATCTGAGACCTATACTAAGTCTCAAAGAAACCAGCCATTAATTTAAATAAATTATTGTGCAGACTTACTATAGTACTAGAAGGGCAGGCAATTCAAAACCACTCTTAGTGTTACTAATACTCTGAAGGAGTAGAAGTAATACTAAATTCCCCTTCAAGGACTGCCAGCAAGCTATTTGCTAAATCATTTACATAATCCCTTAGGAGTCTCTACACCGGATTTGAGGTGCTTGCATGGTGCAAGAGGATTAGGGAGCTCAAAATACACCGTTTGGTTGGTGTTTGTTTCTCTTCGAAGGAACAGGAAAGAGGTAAGCTGGATAGGTAAGCAATAACTCCTAAATCTGAAGAGGGAATCTGGGAATGAAGGTCAGGATATTGCAAATCTCCTGGCGGAAAAGTGTCATCTAACTCAATGACAGTGTCAGGTAGGCTGTTCAATTCCTGATTGACGGAAAGGTTAGCTTTCTGGGGGTGCAAGGTTCAAAGGTTAATTACTCCTTCTTGCCAATTCACATCTGGATTCCAGTAAACTAGGAAATCATGGCCTAGAATGGTATCATCCATTCCGGGTATAGCCAAGACAAATAAATCCCATTTGAAGCTGGGGAAATTGGAAAATGCAAAGGTCCATTTTGCCTTTTGGGAAACCCAATAAGACGGTTCAGTCGCACTACTTTCTAAATAGATAGGAAATTTATCTATCTCGGAACGCGTAAGATTTTTGGAAGTGGCAAAAGATTCACTGATGAAGGAAACATTAGCGCCGGAATCAAGTAATACTTGATAAGGAGGTTTTTCGGAATGAAATAGGATATATCTCAAACTTGGAGCACCTAGTGACTTGCAAGTGCAAAGATTTACTTGCGGTGATTTAGATAATGTGTAGTTTTCCTTGCGAGTATCAGAAAAACTACAAGCTAATTTTTTGACTGCTTAGCCGCCTCGCATAGCTGTTGACATCATGTTTACCTCCACAATACATACACAGCCCGTTCTTTTCCCTTCGAAGTCGTTCCTTGCTTCAAAGCATCCCGGTTTCTTTGTCCAAGAACTTCGGAGTTTTGGCAATGGCTTTCCCTTTCGAGTTGGAGTTTGAATTTGGGGTTGGTTTGGATGGTTTTGGGTTTCTTTTCTTTTGCTTTGAGGAGTTGTCCACCCTCAGAGCCAAGGTGGACGGTCCATGTTTGTTTTGCCAAGAGTAATTCTTGTCATGATAGCCATTATCAAGCTCAATCACTCAATCGATTAGCTGCTGAAGAGAGGTTGTCTTATGACCCCCGACTGCAAGCTGTTTGATTAAGCGCTCCGGTAAACCCTTTTGGAAATGGAATAGAAGAGCGGCCTCGTTCCACTGGATGCAAGACTGCAAGGTTCGAAAATGAGAAATATAAACAGAAGCTCTCTCATTCTCCTTCATAACTAAAATATTAAGTTTGTATTTGGCATTTCAAACTTCATTGGGATTGCAAAACAGGGTGAACAATTGTTGCTTGAAGTTATCCCAGTTGTTGAGAATTCAAGTGGGACTGTTGTTGGACAAAAGTTTGAGGTACGGTTCAAACCACTGCAAGGCTCTACCTCCTAAGAAGGACAAAGCATACATAACTTTATGTCTATCAGAAGGGAAATTGTTGGAGTCCTTTGAAAAGATGATTTTACAAGACTGCCGGTAGGATCTAAGCTTATGAGGGTGTTCTCCTGTAAAGTGATTGGGTTGTTTCATGCCTGGAGTGCAAAAGCTAGGAGTGCTTGGACTAGATCGTTGGGAACCATGAGTGAGGGCCTGGATCAATGTTGAAAGCAGGGTTGGAGTATCTGGCTTGGGAGCAGTAGTGCAAACCCCTGGTCTACCACGAGTCGAGGTTTCATTGGAAGAATGGTCAGAGTCTGCAAATTCCGCAAGAGGGTCCGTCGGAGCATCCCATGGAGGAGCCCGAGGATCATCGAGAGGTTCCACAGATGGCGATTTAGAAGGAGGAACTGGATCTAAGGATTGTTGGGCCCAAGGAGCGCTGGTTCTCCCTACCCAATGGATCTCATCATTGTAAGGGGCAAGGGAAGCATTCCTGGTTGAGCAAGTACGTGACATCGAAAAGAATAAGTCTACTGTAGGTTGGCAGGCTACAATAGATGAGTTGAGTTAGTTAATTTACTGTCACACAACCAACCCACGTACTATAGGGCAATTCTTAGATGATTGTGAGCGCAAAGGAATACCAAGTGCAAGGGCAAGTGCAAATGGCAAGACCCAGTTGCAAAGTGCAAACTTGGTTATGCCACTCAACAAACGGCAAGATGAATGGAATTTTCCAAAGAAGGAAACTCAACCTGAGTCCAATGTGATAACTAGGTTGCAGCAAAATGCGAGAACGTATGAAATTAACTAACTGATGAGACAATTGTCAGGCAAGGGGATAGCCCTTATAAGGTAATCCTAAGTGACTAGATACAACCTGGTGATGAGCTAACTACAATTGAAGCGGTGAGGCAATGATTGACAGGAACGGGATAGGAAATGAGGCAGTGGTATAGATCCGAGGTCTTAGCGTAAGTGCAAGACAATAGAATCTGAGCAAACAATTGCATGACAAATTGGGACGAGAGTGAGTGACGTTGAAGGCAATGCAAATGAGAGGTAATAGTGTATGCAGGGTAGGGACTAGTCCAATTGCAAACTATACAGTAGTGATGGCTTGGTTAGACGTAGATGCAAAATAACAAACAATTCATGACCAAAGATGGAAGTCCGAGGCTGTTGATTGGCCAGGGAAGGAGATTGGATCTCATGATGGATGGCCAACCGGTATGGAGTTTACCGCAAAGTTTGCAAGTATATACTGAGTTGGTTGCCGAGATTGGAAGGTCAGCGCAAGCCAGAGGAAATAGCGGATTGCACCATTGATGTTGTGCTTTTATTTGTGTCACGCTTTTAGACTGAGGTAGATGGTACTGAAGAGAGGACATGTCAAAGTGGTGAAGACAATAATCCTTAAGTGCAAAGCGTGACAACCAGAGGTACAGCCTCAACTATTTAGATAAATATTCTCCGACAGGTAAAGTTGCCTCTCTAAGGGGCCTACTGACCTATGCAGCGGATAAGAAACTTGAAATACTTCAACTGGATGTAAAAAGTGCCTTCCTTCATTCAGAACTTTACAAAAAGGTTTTTACCAAGACGCCATACTGATGTTATAGAACGTCAAAGCACTTAAAGTCAATAAATCATTTTACAGGCTCAAACAAGCGCCAGGAAACTGGTACAAAATGCTAAGCGAGTGGATAAAAAAGCAAGGCTTCAAGTAATCTGACTGTGATCCGTGCCTCTACATGGGAGACAACAAGGTGACTGTTGTATTCTTTCATGTGGATGATCTGATTTTTACGGGAAAAACCAAAAAATTTGAAGAAAACTTTCTCAGTAGGTTCAAAAATTTGTTGGCTCATCCACCCATCACGCTTGTTGGTATGAAAGTATTGCAATGAAATGGCCTAATTTATTTATCATTACCCCTGCATATTGAAAAAGGGCTCAAAAAAATGAATCTAATCAACTGTAAGCCAGTATCCGCACCAGTCACGCCGGTTATTCATCTCAAGACTTCCAAAAATGACAACCACGCCAAGTCCCTGGCTCTGACTATGAATTATCGCTCTCCTATAGGGAGACTGAATTTTATTGCCTGCATGGCACCTCCGGATATCAGCCTTGCCGTGTCTAGCCTAGGGGGACACTCCGAACAGCCTGGTCTGAGTCACTGGCAAGAATTTCTACACGTTTGGCGCTATCTATCCGGTACCACAAATCAGACACTAACAATTGGTCCTTGGTAAATCACAGATTGACTGGTATGTTTTAGCAATGCCACGTGGGCGGATGATCCTGAAACCCGTATCTTGCAGAGTGGATTCATTTGCACCTTCAAAGGGAGCCCATTATTCTGGACCAGCAAACATCAGCAGTCTATCACACACTCTTCAACTGAGTCCAAATGCTTCTCCCTTTCTAGCTGTCATCTGGAAGCGCGCTGGCTTCAGACAATGATCAAAGAAATCTACTGCCTCAACTTCAGATTTCCTCTCCATTTAATCAAAAATAAAGGCCTCAATGAAAAAATAAAGAAGCTTGGCTTGTGCTCAAAGGCCAAACACATAGACATTAAAACTAAGAGTCTTCAAAACGACTTCAAAGCTAGTCTCATATATGTTAAATTGATCCCTTCTTCCTCCATGAGTGCAGATGCACTTACCAAAGTGGCCAAAAAAACCTCAAACGTTAGGCTGATAAATACTTTCAGCTCCATTGTTCACTGACCACAAAGTTTTGGGGGCTTTTTGAATTCTTAGTATCAAGCTGTTTTGTTGCTCTGCACATTTCATGTTGTGTCTTAGTCTGTTTCCTATACTTTTATCTTTTTATTTCTATCTCTATTTTTTATTTATCTATTCCATGACCGCTTATAGTATCTGAGTGAATTATCCAAAGCACGCTATCCGCTGTATTCATGGTGACTGTGGATACTCCAAATTTTGTCATCATCTTCAAGATTCAATCACACTCTCACTTGGATGCTCACAAGTGCAAAATTGCAACTTCAATCAACTAAAATCAATCAACTGAAAAACTAAAGTCAACCATCTCAAACAATCCCCAAGATCTTTCAACAACCTATCAAAGGCTCAGACCAAAAATTGCCTTCAATCATGCATTCAAGTCAGGCAGCCAGTTTAATCAGTAAGAGGTCCAGAGCAACCAGTCTCAACTTCTTGCTCATCTCACTCACCCAATCTTCTTTCATTATTTATTCAAGGCGCCTTGTCTCATCTACTGCAACATCTCAACTGGCATAGTCACTCCTTACATTGGCCCTTGTATCTTGAGTCTTACCTCATATCTCAATTCTTTAGCATCCTCAGAATCACAGTCCTCTGCCATTGCAATCTTGTTGGTTGTTTTGTATTTCATACATCTCTCAAGATTTCATACTAATCTTTTGTGATTTTGTTGAAATGCATTTCAGCCGGGTCTTGGTGACCAATTCAAATTTTATCAAGTCCATTTCCACCCATGCTCCTCGATAACTTGTCTTCCTCTTCCTTGGTTCTAGGGCTATTTCTTTAGTTGGTGCTGAAGTTCCCTGGTCTACTACTGGTGCCTCCTGAGTGCTATCCTTCTCTTGTGGATTTTGGGACAACCTTTGTGATCTTCTCTTTCCCCATTTAAATTGAGATTCCTTCATATTTACCTCTGGTGGTGTCCAGGCTTCCCGGTTTACAGTCTTCAATAATGCTTCAACGTTGGTTGTTTCCTCCTGCTTCTGGGGTTCCTCAAATTTTGGGACTTGTTGAGCCTTGGAGAATTTCTTGACCTCATTCAAAAACTTTCCTGGTTTTTATAAGGTATGGGTTCTACATTTGGGATGTAATAGTTGGATCGTTGTTTGAACACCCTCTTGGCCTTTATATCTTCTGTCAGTTCTGGACAGTTGAATTGGGTATGGATTTCATCCTTGCAACAGTAGCATCTGATTGGCCATCTGGGTCCTGCACTGGGAGATGATGGTCTGTATTTTTGGGCCATTCCTTGGTTGATCCTATCAAAGTGAGGAGGTGCCTGATTATGATTGAAAGCCATGGTGAGTTTTTAAATCTCCTCCTTCATTTTCAAGATCTCATCCACCCTCAATTTCTGAAACTT
This sequence comes from Puccinia polysora, assembly GCA_025617555.3. Taxonomy (NCBI): domain Eukaryota; kingdom Fungi; phylum Basidiomycota; class Pucciniomycetes; order Pucciniales; family Pucciniaceae; genus Puccinia; species Puccinia polysora. Next base: position 2,408,324 of record CM062633.1, read on the forward strand.
GACTTCCTTCTTGGTTTTCCACTAAGTTCTTGATGGTAGGTTTAGGGGTTTCTTATTCATCCACATTGCATAAGGCCAAGGTCATCTCCACAAATTCCTTCAAGGTCTCCAAATCTGGTGGGAGGTATCTGCAATCGCTTGTGATCTTGATTCTTCCTGCATGGGCCAATTCTCTGTTAACCTCCCTCCTAAGATCAGTCAACAAGGCTTTCCAGAGGTTTTTCCCCACTTTCCCAGTTTGTGTTGTAATAAACCATTCTGATGAAATAAATAAACATCTCCTCATAACTCCCAATGAAATTCTTGAATTCATGCTTAGTCTTGATGCCTCCCTTCTCTTGAGTATGTTGGAGCAGCCTTGGAATGGATTCTTTATTGAACCTTCTATTGGTGATAGCTGTGCCCAATTTAATTTTTATTTCATTCTTCAAAAGTTTCAGAATTCAAATGAAAACAAATGAACACTGTGGGATTCAAACCCACAACCTCAGACTCTTTATATGAGTGATGCTCTTAACAATTGAGCTAAGGGCGCTGTTGAGTAAGGAGCTGTTGATTCATTCCTATTTGGCTGATCACCCCGGAAGAGGTGTACTTATCCCAGCATTCTATGATGTGGGTGGCACATACCAGTCAATGAACTGCTCATGGCAATTATGTAATCTAACAAAAAGGTCCCAGTCCCCATATTCATGTCCTTCCATAACTTCAATGGACTGCCTTATCTTCTTGTCTTGTACTAAAAAATGTAATTGTAGGGCTATATCTATCCCTCCTGCCTTCTAGATCCTTGCCAGTTTCTCAACTATTTTAATGAGCTGTTTTACTTCTGTCCCATTAATTTTAAGGTTCACTTTATTTTGATCTAATAATAACCCATTTTTTTCATTATTGTTTATTAATGATTAATCCTGGATTGGTCTTCTGGCTGGGGTTCTTTCAGTATGTTGGTTCCTAGTAGCTCCTATTTCTTCTTCCCTAGATTGGGAATATATATTGATTCCTGTGCTGATGAAGGGGTTTGTTGATTCTTCAATGGTTTTGGCTGGGATTATTCCATATGCTGATATTGGGGTTGGTGTCTGAAATCTGGTTCTCTGTTGGGTGTATGGGGTTTCTGGAATTCCCTGTGCTGTTTTTTCTTCAAGTGTTTGGTTTATGAGTTTAGAAATGTTGGAAAGGTTACCAATTGCTTCTACTCCAGGGTCTGGCTGATTCTGACTTCTTTCCTGGTCTTCCTCTAGTTTATCCTGGTATCCACTAGTCACCTTGGTTTTGTCTTGCAGTTCTTTCTCCAAACTGATTATTGAAAATAGGGCTCGTTGGTTGTTATCTTCAATCCTTCTGAGTTTCTCCTTGAGATCTTCAATTATCTGGGATGGGTTTCTTCTTTCTGCCTTCTGAATTCTGAGTTGATTCTTGAGGCTAATATTCCACCAATATTGTTTTAAAAACTAATAAAATCTAAAGGAAACAGGCAACTTTTGGGACACCAATTGTAGAGACTCCTGTTGGATTATATAAATAAAGTATAAAATAGCTTTCTGGCAGTTCTTGAAGGGGGAATTTAGTATTACTTCTACTCCTTTAGAGTATTATTCAATAATAACAGTGGTTTTGAATTTCCCCCCCTTCTACAAATATAGCAAGTCTGCAAAATAATTTATTTAAATTAATGGCTGGTTTCTTTGGGACTTACAATAGGTCTTAGATCAGAACTAGATTAGTTATTGATTTTTATTGGTAGGTTTTTGTTGAAGAATAGACCAGAGGTATTGGATTATTGGTCAGTTAATAATCAGATATATTTGATCTTAACCAATATCCCAATATAAAAGGGTTCAAGGTTTTATCAAAGGGGTGGTTCAGGAGAAGACCCAAGTGTGGGTTTACCAACAAGGGGCTGGGTAGAGTAAAGGTTGATAGTTTCTTTTTGTTTTGCTCTGTTTCTTTTTAAGGGTTATTCATTTGTTAATGGGTGGTTTTTCTTTAATATGGTGCTAAATATTTAGGTCACAGAAGAACCCTTATTCAAGAACCTTTTGGGTTGTTTAATTGTTTAAATATGGGTAATAAATTGGTTTCTGATTTCTTGTGTCTTTTTATAAATGATTCACTAATGATATTTATCTGGGTAGGTACCACAGATGGCTAGGATGGATTGAGCTGGGTGGGATACTGGTATGGTGGGGATGGATGGTGATACAACTTGGATAGGGAAGAGAGGCCCTCTGTAAATAAAAACTTCCTGCCCCCAGGAGTGCTCAAGGCTGTCCCTGAGGGTTCTCCCTGCTCTGGTGAGGGACAGTGAGATATAAATTACATGAGACAATTTTTCTGGTTGGGAAAAGCTTCTAGAGTTACATGAAGCGTTTCTGCTGGTTGGAAAAAAGCTGGTACAGGGGTTTCATGCATGCACAGCCCTGCATAAACTCCTGTGTAGTGCAGATACAATATATTCCTGTGCAGTACTAGTGGTTGGTCTGGTGCTACTTGATTCTACCTACATGTGTTGCTGTGCATTCACTGGTGGTTTGTTTGGTGCTACTTGCTTCTACTTTCATGAAGTTCTGTGCATTACTGGTGGTTTGTTTGGTGCTACTTGCTTCTACCTTCATGTATTTCTGTGCATTACTGGTGGTGTCTTTGGTGCTGCATGGTCTTGACTGCCTGCATATATTGCCCAGTAGTACTGGGGGTTGTTTTTACTGGTGGTTTTTTTTGGTATCACATGCTTCTGAATACATAAATTTCTGTGTGGTGCTGAGGTTGCTAAGCATAAGGAAGAGGAATTGAACCCATGAACAGGGGACTTGAACACCCCAGGGGGACCCTTCCTAGACTGCTAGGACAGGGAGAAGTTGGAGAAACAGAAAATGGAAGAGTTGCCATCAAAAAAATTTTTTTTTGATGAGATAATAAACTAAGAAAAATTGAAATTTTTCTGCTTTTCTTGAATTGGTCACCACATCTCTCCCCAACTTACAGACTTTCCCTAGTCTGCATCTCAATATTTTGAAGATATTGATAAAAGGAAAAAAGAAGAAAAAATAAAGTAAAAATTGGCCATTTCTTGATCTTGGGAGTGATTGAAGAGTTGAGGAAAAAAAAATCTTGATCCATCCAAGAGAGCCCTAGAATTTGCAGGAGAAAAAAAATTGCCATCCCAGGTGCTCACGTATGTGGCACAAAGCAGAGTTTTGCAAAAGAAAAATGAGTAGATTACCCTGGTGGTGCACAATTGGGAGGACTTAATTTGACCCCAAATTTCCCCCACAACAATGAAACCTCTTGACTTGATCAGCAGAGAAACTCCTGGTCAACTCAGTACCATCCAGTTCCTCCAAAACATATGATCCACCTCTGACTTGACAAACCACCCATTAAGGACCATTCAAACAATTTGAAAAGAGATTTTACAACTGAGTCTCCAGGATTGATTATAAGCTAAAACTAGATCACCTGGATTTAAGGAATCCCTGATTTGATTTGCATTCTTATCTTCCCAATACTGAACTTATTTTTCTGTTTATTCCATCATATTCTGATTAGGTTTTTCATGAATGTCTTTACTGTTCTTCAGTTGCTTGGATCTGGAAAATAATAAATCAGGGGTTGAGGAAACCTGCTCCGATGAGATACCCAAGAAAGATTTCATTTCAAGATCAAGAGGAAGGAAAGCCCTTTGGCCAAAAATGATTTTGTAAGGTGAATAGCCAGTGGTCCATTTAGTTGAGATTTTATCAGAGAAGAAAACCAGAAGAATAAATTTGCAACAATTATTTCCACTTACACCAGCCAGTTTGAGAAGAGCAGCCTTCAAAGGAGGATGGCTTTGTTCCACCATGCCTTGGCCTTCTGGATTATAAATAGTAGTAACCCAATGTTTTCCAGGAAGTCATTGGATAATTTCATCAATTTAGTCACCAAATTAAGAGCCACCATCAGTAAAATAAGATTGAGCCAAGACATAAAACATTGTCCAGTTCTCATAAAGGAAAGCTGCCACTTATTGAGAGCTTAGATTCTTAAGAAATTGTGCTTCAACCCATCCAGAAAAATCATCTCTAGCCACAATGAGATAGTTAGCACCACCTGCCTTAATATGAACCACATCCATAGCAATCCTTTCAAAGACAGTGGACTCCCCAGTAGGGTGAAAAATTCCAGCTGGGGGCCTAAGATCACATTTCTGAAAAACTTCACAACTTTGGCACCATTGAGAGATGGATTTCTTCAGTGAAGGCCGCCAGAATTGTTTGGATATGCCTTGATAAGTTTTGGTTTCCCCACAATTACCAAGATCCTCATGGAGATTTTTGAGGATTGAATCTTGCTTAGAAGGGATAGTCACAAAAATGGGAGCACAAATATTTCCTCTTTTCATAAGCCTAGAACCTTGGAAAAGAAATTAGAGGACTTTCTGTTAAGAGATCAAAATTATTTGGCAGAAAAATCAGGAGTTCTTTGGAAATTTGAAAGGTACTGCTCTAATTTAAGCCAGAAGCCCTGGTGAAAGCCAGAATAATCTTGAGAGGAGAAAGAGAAGACAGGTCAAATTATAGATTCCTCCTCATCAAACTCCACTCCAAAATACAATACATTATCTCCCCAAAGACATCAAGATAAACCATCAGGCATGGTTGAAGATTTTCCATGATTTTGAACAATAACAAAAGAGAGAAACTGAATAAAAGCCACCCAAGAGTCATAGAAGAATTTTGAAGGCTGGGAGCATTGATCACTTCAATGATGGATTGAGAGTCCACTTTTAATTCAAAATGTTGACCCCAGAGGACTGTTTTAAGTTTCTTAAAAATTTGAGCCCCACAGCAAATTTCCAGTTTGGGTTGGTAGTATCTGGATTCCACATCTGAAAATAGCAAGGATTCATAAAGAGCGGGACAGTCCCAACCATTTTCATCTTCCTGAGTAAGAACAGCCCCAAAAGATTAATGAATACAATTGACAGCCAGCTTGATCTTGCCAACTGCCAGTCCATAATTGATCTTCTTCAACACTATGTATTTCCCAATAATGTTTTTGAGCAACTGAAACAAATGTTTGTAAGCTTGGGTCCCAATCCATTCAGCTTCTTTCCTGGTTAGAAAACGCAAGGGACCACAGATTTTGGATAAAGAGGGAATGAAGATCTAAAAATAAGTTACAAAACCTAGAAAGCCTCTAACTCCAGTGGGATTGATGAGAGTGAGCCAAGAGATGATCTTGTTGAATTTGGATGGTGCCATCATTTTTTCCTTCCTTGCAGACCACATGGCAAGCAATTTCCAGAGAAGGCAAACAAGAAGCCAATTTGGATCCAGAAAAAGTCAGTCCTTATTCCTTGATATGGAACAGAATCCTTTCCAAAGTAGTAGAATTTACCCAATTAATTGAAAAATCCCTGAATTCCAAGATAAGAGCTTGTTATGATAATCAGACAATGGGCCTTAAATCCCTCCATTTTCAATAAAGATCCCATTATGATTGGGAATTTCATCCTGGAGGATCCTAATCATCTGAGCCTCATAGACTACAACCAAATTGGTGGTACCTTGAGGAAATTGAGTAAGCTGGAATTGACCAAGAGTAGAATCAAAGGTAGTGAGAGGAAAAAAAATAGGATGTAGAGATTGTTTGTCATAAACACCCATAATGTCCCCCAGACCATAGCAATCCCTCCCAGAAAAACATTCCACAAATTCTTCAGTAGCAGGAGGAACACCAGAGTCTTTAATTGTAAATTTGTTGAGAGGTTGGAGATTTTGAACAACTCTAAGTTTAACCTTGCTTTTGAGGATGCAGAAAACAGGGCTGTAATAACTGTAAGTTAACTGTTCATATAGACAAGTACGGACCTGTTTGCTGATCAACTTGATAAATGTATTGAATTTAGCAGCAGGGATTGGAATCTTTTTCCTTTTCCAGGGATCTTGCTCAACTATGGGGATGATGTAAGGGATACCATAGGATTCTTTCAAGAGAAACCTCTCTTCTTCAAAGAGGGAAATAGACTTTTCCCTCAGAGATAAGAAATTTTTTTCAAATTTAAGTCATCAGGAAGAAGCCTTAAATCAGGACCAAAGTTGACCACTTTTGGATGTTTCTCAGTGACACAACACTAAGGAACAAAGGGACCAGTAAGAGATTGAGATATACCAAAGTAAGGATCACGGGATAAGGGAGGGCGCATGAGAGGAGGATTAAGGTTGAGGGGCATGGGCCAATTGAGGGGTTGCATGTTTTGTGCAACTGGTTTATACTTGGTGGCAAAAGAGAGAAGTTCCTGTTTCCTCCAAGCATTGACCAGCAAGACCTGACTGCAACAACTGAGACCAAGTTCAAAAGTTTTTCCACGTCCTATGTTCTGAAATTTCCTCAAAGGTTGCTTTTTCCATAAAAAAAGAACCAAGGGATGACATGTTGCTCACAGGTGCGGCACAAGGAAGAGTTTCAAAGATGATGGTAGAAGATTGCCCTGGCGGGGCATAATTGGGATGACTTACTTTGATCCCCAAGTGCCTCCACTGAATTCCACATTCCGCAATACCAAAAACATTAAGAAGAGGATACAGATGAAGATCTAGTTTATACTCATTGTGGAGATTAACACCAGAACTAAAATAAAATTGAGACAAATTAAGAGAACAAGGAAAAGAAGAACCCACAGATCAAGAGAGAGAGAAAGTATTTTTGGGATTTTTTCTTTTGCAATGTTTTTGATTTTGAATACTTTTCAGATCAGAAGAAAATGATGAGAAAAAAGAAAAATAGGCCTCTGGGATGAGGGTTTATCCTTGAGTTGAATTACAAGGCTTGGAAGAACTACAACTACCAGTAGAATCAACTATTCCACTAAAAAATGAGAGGAATCAGATTTTTCCTTTTGCTTCCTCTTTAGAATTGATTTAGCAGGATGACCAGGGGAATATCTTTCCCACAACCAGAATCCAAGGAGAAGAGAGGAAATTCAATCTTACTTCCATCAGCATTGGTCAGAAGGATTCTCTCCCCAACTTTATCAGAAAACATCAAGGTAGCACCAAAGTCCATTAAGAACGGTTGACCCAAGATCATAGGTCCTTCCAAAAGAGTAATCCAAAAATGACAGGTTCCAACTATATTTTGACCAATATGAACTGGAAGATCTTCAGAAATACCAAATAACTCACAAGACTGATTCCCTATTCCATACACCGCAGAGTTGAAGGTAACTCTAGGACTGAGCTTTAGTTTGCAGGACATAGAATCCAAAATCAGGTTAAGTTGAGAGCCAGAATTGACCAGGAGAGAACCCGTTTTATCCAATTTTCCAAGGAAACAAGGAAGAAAACCAAGTTCAAAAGAGTATAGGTTGGAATCTGAGGAAGGATCAGTTCCACCAGATTCCTCAAGAAATGTTCCAGAGGAAACCTTCAATTTGTCAGATCCAATTTCCACACATTGGCAAGAGACCAATTTCTTCATTCCTTCAGCCACAGAGGGAAAAATTGACAGGAGCTTAGCAGAAGATAATTCAGGAATTTTAAGATCAGATATTTTTTTTAGTACCCCTTCCATAGAATTGGGGTGGTGCTTAGAGATTCCCCTCTGGAAATAAACTCTGGTCTGGGTGGAGGTAGGATTCTCAGGCAAAACAGGAATTATGACAGGATCAGAAGGTTGGGGTGTTGCAAAATGTGGAGGAGAAGCATCAGTGTGGTTTTCAAAAATTTCCATCAGAGTTTCCATTTCTAAGTCCATGTCTTCCGCCACAGAGGAAGGAGGTTCAGGGGAGGATTGAAGTTTGACCGGTTTACAAAGGACAGCGGTGTATGACTCCAAATGGCGCAGGGAGTTGGCAGTTTTGTGGAGGGGATAGGTGCTTTTTTAGGCTGCCCTCCTGAGTGTTACAAAAATATTTAAATGTAACCAGGATCAAGGTCCAGTAACCTTTGTTAATGAGGAATCAAAATGGGATAGGGATAAGTCAATAGCAACGGTATCTGAGGGGGGAAGCAGAATTACCTGAACCAAGATGATGAGGAGAAAGAATTTGAACAAAAGAAGTTAAAGTTTTCTCAGAGTCCAATAGGACAAAGCTGTTGTAAGTAACGGCGCCCACACGCTAATAACTCCGGTCGTCAGCAGGTACTTGGGAGTCATCAACTCAAACCCAATCAACCTCCAGGTTCTCAATGAACCTTCCCAACTCTCTGCAATCAAGTGCTTGAAGGGTACCAGATAACGGTGGGTGGCTGCACAAGACAATGCAATATGTTTATGGATCACTGAAACAAAAAGTAACAATTTCGGACTAAGAGTGACCCAACACTTCTCAAGTATTCAAGAATAGTGTGGCAGAATGCAACTTGAATAATTAAAGGGAGGTTTAACACTCCAGGTTTAAGCTTAATAAAACCTCTTAGTCAAAGGTGACTGGTCCAGAGAGACAATCAAATGAATGATCAAGACCAAGTAATGGTCAGAAAGAGGGATCAAGAGTGGTATAACACACTCAAGAATTCAATTTAATGAATTCTTCTTCAACCAGCAAGGCTATGGTTGGTGGTAAGGAACAGGGCCACAGAAGGGCAGATCAGAGTTTCAGACTTAAAAAAAGTCAAGGGTAAGGGATAACAATCAAGGGATAATCAAAAGATATATCCAGATAAGTGATCAATTTCACAAAGGAAGGAGCTCTTGGATCAGAAGCTCATAATTCTCATTAGTGGGAAGAATTGATCATGGAAAAAGGAGGGGAGAGCCCCTCCTTTTATAGGCTAGAGAGCCCTGTAACTATTTACAATTGGATAACACAAATGAAAGCAGAATTTTTTTTTTTACAATGATGAGGCTCAAGCTTGGGGAGGCCCGGTTCCCTTCTGTCAATCTTCCAGACTGGGGTGAGAGATTCTCACCCCAGCCTGTCGCTTGGGAACATTGGGGAAACAAAAGGGGCAACACCCCTTAAGTCTTCCTCAAGTTCCGGAAGTTATTGATCAAAGCTTCTGTAAGGAGATTAGATGCAGCGGGTCAAGAGAGAGAGAGAGAGGGAGAGAGAGAGGGAGAGGGAGAGTGATAGAGTGATAATAAGATGAATTTCTTCCTTTCCAATCCAATCCAGTCTGCTCTGATCCAATGATAAAGTGATCCCCTTATCCCAGAGTTGAGAGTGAAGTATTTAAATCCTCCCTCTCAACCCTAACCTAAGTACAACCACAAGTAAGCAAGAATGATGAAATACAACCCCTAAGCACAGAACCCTAGCCCAATCCTACCCCTCCATCCCTTGCCCCATAACCCATGCCCCTCAATATCAACGTACGCCCGGCTTGCCTGCCCGCGCGCGTCCGCCCGACAACCCGTTCCAGGTATCCGGGGCGTACCCGCTTGATCCAATCCGAGCGTCTTGGGATGCGCAATGCACTTGATCTGCGCAAGCCTTCCAATCCGCGCAATCCTTCCAGTCTGCAATCCGCGCAACCCGTCTGTCTCCCGTCTCCAGGTGCTAAGCCTGACCCAACCGCTGCTGGGCCTACCTGACTGCTTCTGAGCCCGCAGCGCGTCTAGCTGCGGCAAGGCCCTACCCATTGCTGAGTGTGCCACTGCTGCTGAGCCCACCGCTATTGCTGAGCGTGCCGCCCGCAGCCCTTTCCCGACTCACGTCCATAAAAGAGCACCACATCCCCCCAACTTGAGTTCTGTCCCCAGAGATCTCCCACCATCTCACCTTCCATAGTTACACCCCCTCCCCCACTCGTTGCAACTACCCCACTCCTTGCCAGCAAGTACACTACCCCCCTTCTCCCTTGCTCTCCCCCATGGCTTCCTGCACCTATTGCAGCCGGATCAATCCTGGCTGTCGCGCATACATCCCTTGCCGCGCCAGCCACTGCCATTGCTTGCTGAGTGATGGTATGCTGCGTGCTTGTCCGTGTTCCTAACCCCAACCCCAATGGGGAAAGAGGGCCAATTGCGACTTGTTTGTGGTTTTGAGCAACAAGGAAATTTCAAGCCACAAGTGGACCCTGGCTGGCTCCACCAATAAATCCCTGCCCCGCGCTCCCCCTGGCCCATCCTTGCGCAAGAGCCATGACTCGGGCTCACCATACCGTTGTGCTGAGCCTCCAAGACGCGCGGAATTCCCAAACTTTGCGGCGTATCAGAACGCGGCTCGAACCTGGGCAGCCCGGGTCTGCATCAACCAGCCTGTGATGGACCCGCAATTCTTCACTTGTCCGGCTGCTCCTCCTCTGCCTCCTCCGCAACCAGCCCCGGCTCCGCGTCCTGCCCCGCCACCGCTGTCACCATCCCCAGCTCTGCATTCCTGACCCAAGCCGGCCCGTCAACCATCCCCTGTTGTGGTCCCTTCATTGCCCAAACAGGATCCTGTCCCCAACGCCGCTCCAGGCCCAAACCCCACTCCCCCAGCCGGTACTCCCAAGATCCCGGACTTCATTCCAATCGTTCCGGCCGTCCCACTTGCAAGGTTTGACGAAATGGCAAACAATGGGGATTGACTCCTCCGGAGGTTCCTAGCCGTGCCGCATGGTCACAACGCCGACTCCCGGAGCAAACTTCTGGCCTCATTTGGCAACTTGTTTGCCGCGGCTTGCTTGGACGCGGTGAGGATGATGAGAGCTGGACCAACTTAAACGGATCGCCCCCCCTCCTTTCCCTTTCTTATCCTTTCTCCTTTGTATTTAGCGCCTATACACAAAAAGACACATGTTGTGTGCAATTGAGTAGCCTTTGGGCTTGTGAGTCCCTGAGAGAGAATAAGAACCGCGCGCAAGATCCGTGCCTTGGAGAGAGAAGATCGGCGCCAGTGAGAAATTGGCGAAGGTGAGAAATCTGCGCCAGTGAGAGTCTGAAAGTGAGAAATCTGCGCCAGTGAGAGTATCCGCAAGAGTATGTGGGGAGACCTCGGCGCGCCAGCGTGCGTACGCGATCCTTGAGAGAGAAAGCAAGAGAAAAAAAAGTAAAAGGGAGACTGAATAGATAAGAAGGAACAAGAGAAAAAAAGCTTCTTTTTTTTTTTTTTTTTTTTTTTTTTTTTTTTTTTTTTTGAGCCCGCGTCCTGCGTCCCAACTCCAACCTTCCAACCCGGGCTAGCTTCCCCCCCAACTTTTCCGCTGTCTTCAGCCAACCGCCCCCCCCTATACCCATCACCAGATCCGTGGCGCATTGCCTCAACCAATCCCGCAGGGGCCTCGTTTGCAAATTGTTGTCCCAAACCGCCTAGGTGCACCTCCTGCCACCAAGGACCTCCTGCATCCTTTGAGATTTGAGCCCATCCGTGTGCAAAACCCAAACAAAAGCAAACACCCCCAGAAATCCTTACCACAACCTGCCGTGGAGGAGGAAAGAGGCTTTGAAACCTTTTCAATCCCAGCCCTCTCCTCCCCCACCCCCTCCACACAACATTCCTTGCCCTTTGCAGTACCTGCGGCCTTGTTCTCCCCGCCGTCAAAGAGGTCCGGCTTGGGTTGTGATTCTCCAATGCATGGTCTGTCTCTTCCGCCACCGCATCTACCTTCTTTGCGAGGCCCGTCCGCCACGCACCAATTCCCAAACCACACGGAGTATCCATTTCCCGTTCCATTGTCCTTGCCCGCTTCCTGTCAGTAGGCTGCACCGGTTCTGTTGAGTCCCACTTCCCCAGAATGTACTTAGCCCCCACTGGGGAAACCAATTCCACGTTTGAATCCGCTGTCCGCTCCCTCTTTCCCGTCCGCCAAAGGTTGTTGTCCTCCCCATTTGTGCACACGTGGGGCATGGACGCGCTGGGAGACTGAATACTCTCCAGATAGGCCTTGAGGCCCCTTGCCACCTCCGCGAGTTTGCTAGCCCAAGAGATGGTTGCCCGTGGTGGGGCCAGAACATACTCTGCCCTGTAGTACTCCAGTTCCGCATAATCCAATTACTCTTGCAACCGGATCCCACCACGCGCACCTGCCTTGTAACCCAATTCCGTGGATGGCTTGAGATTGTCCTTCCAAAAGCAAGTACTGGATCTCCCCCATCTTACCAGCATGTTCCCCTTCAGTTTTGGCCAATACAGGTTCCGGTAGCCTCCCATCTCTTCCACGTCCCGACGTGCTTCTGCTTCCTTGATGAACAGGAAAACATGGCGCACCTTCTCAGAATCCAAAACTCCTTCAGGGTCCGCGATCATTTCTTACTGTGAGATATATTGCTCCACTTCCGCAATGTTGAGTCAAATATGCGGGTAAATCCATAGGGTAGCGCAGAGGCCGTGGGAGGAGGAAGGAAGAGAAGCGGCTGTTGGTAGCATCCGTGAGTACCATTGAGAGACTTCAACAAAAGATTGTTCCCAGCCAGACCCCCAGATGTGGAAACCAAAGGGGCAACACCCCTTAAGTTGTCCTCAAGTTCCGGAAGTTAGTGATTGAAGTGTCTCTAAGGAGATTGGATGCAGAAGGTCAAGAGATAGAGAGAGAGGGAGAGAGAGAGTGATAGAGTGATAATAAGATGAATTCCTTCCTTTCCAATCCAATCCAGTGTGCTCTTATCCAATGATACAGTGATCCCCTTATCCTGGAGTTGAGAGTGAAGTATTTATATCCTCCCTCTCAACCCTAACCTAATTACAACCACAAGCAAGCAAGAATGATGAAATAAAACCCCTAAGCACAGAACCCTAGCCCAATCCTACCCCTCCATCCCTTGCCCCATAACCCATGCCCCTCAATATCAACGTACGCCCGGCTCGCCCCCCCACGCGCGTCCGCCCAACAACCCGTTCCAGGTATCCGGGGCGTACCCGCCTGATCCAATCCGCGCGTCTTGCAATGCGCAATCCGCTTGATCTGCGCAAGCCATCTGATCCGCGCAAGCCTACCGATCCGCGCAATCCTTCCGGTCCGCAATCTGCGCGACCCGTCTGTCTCCCTTCTCCAGGTGCTGAGCCCAACCCGACCGCTGCTGGGCCTACCTGACTGCTGCTGATCCCGCAGCGCAGCTAGCTGCGGCGAGGCCCTACCCATTGCTGAGCGTGCCACCGCTGCTGAGCCCGCCCCTATTGCTGAGGGCGCCACCCGCAGCCCTTTCCCAACTTGCATCCATAAAAGAGCACCGCACCGGACTAGCCACCCGCAAGCTTGGTCGCGCCGGCTCCATCACTTGCTCTGCGTTTCCTGGGCAGGTTGCGGCCTGGCGCCCTCAGAGTAGGCCCAACCCGCACCTGGTGCTGAGCCCCACAATTCCTACTTCTGAGCCCGCAGCGGCTGCTGCTGAGCCCTCAGCAGGCACTGCTGAGACCACGCGCACCCCAGATGCCAAGCCCAACCTACCCAACTTCTGAGTGCGCAGCCTGCGACGCAGCTTTCAACCCAAGGTTATAAATACAACACCACATCCCCCCCCCAAGTTGAGTTCTGTCCCCAGAGGTCTCCCATCACTGCCTTGCCCCCATCACACTACCAACCCACCTCTCCCCCACCCACCCCAGCTCACCCCAGCCCCTCCTCCCCTTCCGCTCCGTTGCCATCATGGTCCCCTGCAACTTCTGCGCCCGGAACGGGCTTGTGTGCTTGATCATTCCTGGGCGACGCGCCTGCAATTCTTGCCGTCGTGGCCATTGCCGCTGCTTTCTTGGCGAGGAAATGCCGCGTCCTCCTCCCCAATCCGGTCCCCATCCCCGGCCGTGCAAGAGGGCCCGTCCGGGCCCGTTTGTAGTTTTGGACAATGAAAAAATCTCTGAGGACTCGTGGACTCCTCCAAGATTTCCTTGTGCCCGCCCCCCCCAGGACCAATCCGCAACTCCACCTCCCCATTACGCCGCGCAGGGCCCCCACGGAAGGAGGACTACCCAAACTTTGCGGCTTATTGGTCCGCCTTACCGCTCTGGGCGGACCACGTTTGGGTCATGCAAGGCGCGAGGGACCCGCGCGTTGATGAAATCCTCTGGCGCCGCGCTGGCCCTCCTCCGGTCCCTACCCCAGCCCTGGCTCCTCCCCCAACTCCTACTTCTGCTCCGGCCCAGGCTCCTCCTCCAACTCCGGCTCCTCCTTACTCGTTGGACTCAGACAAGAGGCCCCTGACCCCGCAGGGCACCCCTCCGCCACCCGTGTCGCTGGTTGTCATCTCATTGTTGCCTCCCGCTGGACCAAGACCCCCCAATGGTCCACCAGGTGCCCCTTCTTCACCAGTCCCGTCTCATCCCAGCCCGCCCGAGATTCCGGATATCCCTGTTTTCCCGGCTGTTCCGCTTGCGAGGTTTGATGCAATGGTGGACAACGCGGATGGACTCCTTTGGCGGTTCCTGGCGGCCCCTTGCGCCCACATCACCGGGGACGAACGGTAACTCTTGGAAGCCTTCCAGACCCTAGCTGCAGCGGCTCATGCAGACGCGGAGGAGGTGATGAGGACTTGTCTGACATAGACGGATCACCCCCCTCTCTTACTTTTCCATCTTGTATCTTATTCCGCGCCTACTTGCAAAGAAATAGACTTTTGCCACGCCGTCCTGAGTAGCCTCCTGGCTTGTGAGAGCCTCTGCGCATGAGATCCGCATGTTGAAAGCAATCGGTGCAAGTGAGAGCAAGAGTGAGTGAGAAAGAGGTCCGTGCCCGCGTCCTGAGCCAACAAAGTTCCCCGGAAGGTACCTGGACCGCCCCAGCCAAACTGCCACACAGTTCCCCGTACCCAATCCTGCAACAAACGCAAAAATCCTACACCAGCACGCGCACAGTCATCCAAGAGAGGCAAAGAAGGAAGTTGAGAAAACAAACATTCTGGGGTGTCTAGCTTTTCCAGCTGTGTACCCGCTAGGACACCCCCTTACCAAATCGGACCTTTCCCGTATGTGTCCCGCGCAAAGAGGAAAAAAGGAAAAGAACCAAGACCATAAAAAAGGAAACCAAAACCCCAAGAAAAGCGGAAAGATTTTTATTTTTTTATTTTTTTTCAGGGCCTCCTCTCCTTGTCCCGCATTGCCCAATCTGCGGGGCCCATCCTTGCGTTTACGGACCCGGATATCGCCACGCCCGCGTCCCTGTGATCAATTATAACCAAAACCAGTACCAATCCAAGAGGCCAATCAAATATAAAAGAAGTAGGAGAACGGAAATCCTGGGGTGTCTAGATATTCCGGCTGTGAACCAGCTAGGACACCCCCTCAGCAAATCAGACCTTTAACCTGCTCGCGTCCCCCCCCAAGTTGACAGCTGTCCCCAGGGGTTTGGAGCCTTTCACTCCTCCAAGGTGGCGCATCGTGCGCAGGCTCCTCCTCAGACAAAGGATCCAGCCCGTCCACTGATCCTGAACTTCCGACGCCGTCCCCCATGTTTGCGCCATCCCCAGCTGTCTTGTCAAAGGAGGTGGAGCCATGCGCGAAGAAATGCTTCACGTGCAAGGCCGCGGCCTTCCGTTTGAGCGGCGCCCCGTCCAATTCCTTGAGCTGGTAGCTCCCACCCTTGAACTTGGATGCCACGCGGAAGGGGCCGTTCCATTGGTTGGCAAAAAGCTTTCCCCACTGAGATTCCAGACTCCTGTTGTACAACAAAACCAATTCACCCTTCCGCAGCCAATTCTGGAGGCGGTGGGAGCAGCGCTTGTCCCAATAGCAGACTGAAGCCGTCCTCGTCTTCCGCAACCTTTCAGCGGCCTTTGCCAGGGTCTTGTCCCATTGGAGAACCTGTTCAGCGCGCGCTTCCACGAGTTCTGCGGAGGTCTTAACCTTCCAACAGTCCATGCCCAAGAAGGTTTTGAGCTCAATGTCCACCGGAAGCACCGGACGCTGTCCGTAGAGAAGTTTGTAAGGCAAGTAGCCCGTTGAGCATTTGAACAAGATCCTGTTGGCAAAGAGGACCGCCAGAAGGGCCTCCTGCCACCATTTACCGTCCTCCCCACACATCTTTACCAGGGCGTGCTTAATGGGCTGATGGCCGCGTTCAATCATCCCAGCACCCTCCGGATAGTATTCCGTGAACCGCCTGAACTTAGCTCCGCAACTCTGGACCAGTGCCATCAAGTGCCCCCGGAACTACGCACCTCCGTTGACAGTGACCAAGCAAAGCAAACCGTACCGCGCAAACCAATCCTCCTCCAAGAACTGAGAAACTATCTCCGCCGGCAACTTCACCAGAGGACAAGCCTTGACCCAACCTGACAGATCTTCCCGCGCAACCAGCAGGTATGCAAACTTCCCTGCCTTTATGTGGACCACATCAAGGGAGACCCGCCCAAACAACGTGTCCTCCCCAGTAGGGTGACCCACCTCCCTGGGCAGCCTAGAATTCCCCCGTTGACACGCTTTGCAAGACTTCACCCATTCCCGTACCATGCGCACGACATCCGGCCACCAGAACCTTGCCTTCACCCGCCTCCGCATTGTTGAGATATGATCAATGATTTCATGCAGTCTTCAGGACCTCAGTCCCTGCATGCTTGTAGTTGGTTACCTATTCATCATATGTCCTCACAAAGTGACATTGTCATTGACCTCTACAAGCATATCTTGATCACTGGGAAGCAAGCCTCCTTAGTATAGTTGGTAGTAAACTTGCCATGCCGATGAGAGACCTGGGTTCAATTCCCAGAGGACACATGTTATTTTCACATTCTTACAGGTTATGAGCCCAGCGCTACCCAAGCGCCCATCATGAGTGTGATCTTAGCATGTTGCCTTGCTTCCTTCACCCTAAATTCAGCATGGGGGTGTGTTGAGATATGATCAATGCTTTCATGCAGTCTTCAGGACCTCAGTCCCTGCATTCTTGTAGTTGGTTACCTATTCATCATATGTCCTCACAAAGTGACATTGTCATTGACCTCTACAAGCATATCTTGATCACTGGGAATCAAGCGTCCTTAGTTTAGTTGGTAGTACACTTGCCATGCACATGAGAGACCTGGGTTCAATTCCCAGAGGACACATGTTATTTTCACATTCTTACACGCTTTTCAATCTTGCCCCGGTGCCCAAGGTTGTTGTGGAGACACCTCAGAATCATTTCCTGGTCCCTCCTTAATGTTGCGACCACCAAAGGAACTGGGGTACTTTGTTGCCACAGTTGCCCATCCTGCATGTAGAAGTTGGTCATTGGCCGCTGTGCCCACCAAATTTCTGTTCCTGACGGAAACCAGAGATCCGGCAAGAAGGAGCACAAGATTGCGTAGCGCCCGGACTGCTTCAGCGGAAGGGTGACCTCCATCTCCATCATACCCATGCAAATAACCGGAGACTCCACGTCCAAGGGCTCCGCCCCCCCCCAAACGGATCCTCCCGCGGATATGGCAACAGCACGTTGGGCATTGTGAATGCCTTCCCTGGAACATGAACCACTCCAAAAGTGAAGAGCTGGAGAAACGCCACCCACCTAGTCATAGGAGTGTTTGGCAGCATTGGAGAATTGATCATCCTTGCCAGGGCCTCCGCGTCGACCAGAAGCTTGAAGTGCACCCCCCAGAGCAGGTGCTGAAGCCTCCGCACGATTTTGGTGACTCTGCATAATTCTAACTTTGGCTGTGAGTACCGAATCTCCGTTGCTGTAAAAGTCACGGACTTGTAGAGAACCGGCCTATCCTTACCATCCTCCTCCTGCATCAGGACACCGCCCGCGCCAAACTCACTAGAGTCAAGGGCCAAGCGTATCCCTCCCGCGTCATAGTAAAGGTTGCAGAGGACAATGTTGCGGCCCCAAATCTCCTTGAGCTTCGCAAAGGCAGCGTCACACTGCGCCATCCATTCCCATGCCGCGCCTTTCCGGGTCAGCACCCGCAGCAGACTTGCAACTTCTGTGAACTGTTTGATGAACATGCAAACATAGCTGCACAGTCCCAGAAATTGGAGAATATGCAAGGGCGTCCACAGGGTTGGCCATTCAAGGAATTTTTTTTGTTTCTTTGCCGCAATTATCCTGCCGTCAAAAGCCACCACATGGCCTAGCACTTCCAATGCCGGAACACAAACTGCCAACTTACCCCCTGATACCGTAAGCCCTGCCTCCTCAATTCAAAACAAGACCCGCTCTTTTGTCTGTGAGTACTTCCAGATGAAGCGGCGGATCTTTGGGGCCTCCTCTAGCACCGCACCCCTGTAATGCGTCTTTGGTCCTTTGATGCCGGCATTGTCAATGAAGATCAGAAACCTGTCCGGTATATTGTCCCGGGGGATCCACGTCATCTGTGCTTGATAGAAAGCCACTGAGTTTGTCGCCCCCTGCCGCAACCGCGTCAGCTGCATCCTTCCCAATCCTGTCTCAAATGCAGTCAGCGGCCACAAGTTGGGATGGAGCTTGCGCTGATCATACCCCCCCATTAAATCGACCAAACCATAACACGCGCGCCCCGCCATGTATTCCAGGAACTTGTCCACGCGCCGAGGCAATCCTGCGTCCCGGATAGTGAACGAGTTAAGCTGCTGCAGGTTGTGAACAATCCTAAGCAACTTCCTGTCCTGTTTAACAACCGCGAAAATTGTTCTAGATTAGATTGATGTCGACTGCTCGTACAACCCCATCCTCACACGCTACCAGACCAGTTCCAAGAAGGGTTCCCACACGGTCCGAGGGTTCGGAATTGCCTTGATTTGCCAGGGCTTGTGCGGCACCGTGGGGATTACATAGGGCTCGCCAACCTTGCCCTTCAGCAATCCGCGCTTTTCGGGCCCAAAGGCAAGGGCCTTCTTGCGGAGCACCAACACCAATGCTAACAAATCCTTCTCCTCTGTACTCAACCACCCCGCCAGCCCAAAATTCAGCGCCTCAATTTGCTTGTTTGTGATCCGCGCCGACCGCTTTACCCACCCAGACTTCCTCAATTGACTCACCCAGGGATCCCAAGACCAGGAGATTGGCCTCAGAGGCCTGTTCAGCCCCCGCGGCATGGGCTTGTTCTGGGGCTGGACCTTTTCCCCCACAGGTTGTATTGCCCCGTGTTGCACCTAACCATCCTTACGCGCCCGCCGTTGTTGTTGTGAATCCTGGCAACAATCAACCCGCGGCTCTTGCCTTTGCTCACGAGCGTGGCACTATGGTAGGGTTTTTGAAACACAGTACCTTCCCGTGGTGCATACTGAGGAAGAGGACTTACTTCTTCCGCTTGGGCCCTCCACCCACTTCCTTCCACCTTTTGCTCCTCCCTAGTCAACTGCCCGCACAAGGCCAGAGCCTGCCCCGCGCAGTACCCACGTCAACTAGGGAAAACCCCCCGCAGGGCGGCCCTCACGGTTTTCCCCACTGTTGGACTCTGCCTCTTTGCCAAACGCCTCCAATGGCACCCATTTCCCCTTCCCATGGTCGGAGATTGTTGTCTCAAACCTTGCCCCAGATGCGTCCTCCACCGTCAGCACCTCTGTCCCTTCCTCTGCGTTGAACGTCATTTGGGCCCGGAATCCAAACATGAACGGCCAACCCAAAATCACGTCACCGCACTCAACCAAGAGGAAAAACAGCGGCTTCCAAACCTTTGCGACCTCCACCTCTTCTTCCTCCACCACCCCATCTACCTAACATTCCCCCCCATTGAGCGCCCGCAAGCCCATAGCACACTTCCTCTGCACCAGGCCCAACTCATCCACCAGTTTCGACGGGAGCAGGTTGACAATTGACCCGCTGTCCACCATTTCCTACACTTTCCTTCCTGCAATCTTCAGTGAGACATAGGCAAGCGGCACCAACACGGCTTTGGATTGGCACAACTCCCGTGCCGCTTTCTCCGTCGCCGCATTCACGCGCTGCACTGTTGGCCGGATCCTGCCTCCCCTGTGCTCCTTCAGCGCCTGGACCATTTCCTCTACAACCACCGGAGAGACCGCCGCCAGCTCCCGTAGCGTGAGAGGTATCGGTACCTCACCTCCCATCACTCGCCAAACAATTTCCGCGGCCTTCCTTCTTCCTCCGGAGCTGATTGCCAACGCGTCGCCCCCCAACCCTTGCGCCATGACCCTTGGAGCTTGATTTAATGGCCGCTCCTTGGCATCCATGTCCATCTTTTCCGACACAATCCGCTTGTTTGCCGCCAACGCCCTAACTTCTGCCTCCACACGCGGTGCCCGCCACTTATTGGGCCCGGTGACAATCCCAAGGGACACCCAAGCGGCCCCTGCGGGTTGGACCCTTGCCCTAACCTGCTCCACCGGCGGTGGCTGACCGGCCCCCAGGTCCACTGGTTTGCCCCACAGAAATATGTAGGTCCCCCCGGACGCGCAAACCAACCCCTTGTTCATGTCCTTGGTCAGATCCGCGCAACAAGATTTCCAATGACCTTTTTTGCCGCAATATGTGCACAGGCAAACCAAAAACCCCCCTGTCGGTCCGCTACTGGGCTGAAAGCCCCCTCTTGCATGGGGCAGCAGATCGGGCAAAAAAGTGGGAGGCAGAGCCGTTGGCTGGGCCGCCATTCGATTCATAAGTATCTGCAAGTCCCGTAGCATGTCTGTTACCTTGTTCACCGGTACTCCCATTGACTGCAAAGGGGCTACGGGCTGTTCCGTTGCTGGAGGGTCCACAAGCGGTACTGGCTTTGGGGCCGGGGTGGAATAGGCCTTTGGCTTCCTTGAACTCGGCGGGAACAACGGGGCCGTATCCTTGATCAGCTCTTCCAAGTCGATCTTGCTCTTGACCGCCTGGTTGATTGCGCCCAGGCTCCGGAGGAGCGCAACACTCCCATCCACTTGCCGCGTTACCAACCCGCGCTTGAATAGGTAAAGCTGGACCTGCGCCCAAAGTTGCGGCGCAAGCCCGCCTAGGAACACCCGCTTCATGGCCCCGGTCTGACCCCCCACCACCTGGTTCTTTTCTAGGTAACTATAAATTTGGTCAAACTGGGACTTGTACTTGGACAGATTGCTCCACATCTGCACCCCACCTTGGGAAATTGCCTCACCTGCAGCTCACTTGAAGTCGGTCTCCCAAAAGCGGGGCTTGCGCTTCCCCCACCTCGCCATCATCTTGCCCCGGAGCCTTCCCCAGTCGCAAGCCTCATACCCTGAATATCCTCCACATCCCGGAGTGTATTCTTTTCTGCAATGAAGAGAACAACCGTGCCAACCTTGTCCTCACCCATTGCGTTTTTGGAGTCCACAATATCCTCAAATCTTGCCAGAAAGCACCCAATGTCCGCGGTGTCAAATCGAGATGGGGGAAGTTCTGCAGCCTAAGCCACACCCGTCGCAGAACCTCAGCCCCCTCCAAAGGCTCCGACTGAGGAGGAGCAAAAACGCCGGACCAAGTAGTCGGCGGTGGTGGAGGTGTTGGCCCGCCAGCTCCCGGCCGTAGAGAGAACAAGGGTGGAACATTTGATCCTGGGGTAGTTGTGGGCAGCATTGCACCCGCTAGCTTTGAGAGACCTAGACAAAAGATTACTTCCCGGCCAGACCCCCAGATGTGGAAAGCAAAGGAGAGTTATTCTCCAAAGTTGTCCGCAAGTCCGGAAGTTATTGGTCTAAGCGTCTGTAAGGAGGTTGGATGCAATGTGTTCTTAACTGTAGTGAGATAAAAAGAGATAATGAGATGTATTCCTCTTCCCCCAATCCTTCCTGTTCCTTTCCTTGGTGGTCTTCTTGATGATAGATGATGATCATAACCCAACCCAGAGTTGAGGGTGAGGATTTGGGTCCCCCCCCTTCAACCCTAACCTAAGTACAACCACAAACGCGAAAGAACAATGAAACACAACCCCTAAGCACGGAACCCTAGCCCAACCCTACCCCTCCATCCCTTGCCCCATAACCCATGCCCCTCAATATCAACATATGCCCGGTTTGTCCTTCTCATGGCGCGGCCCACCGCCGTGCCCTACTTGGAGCCCCCGGTTTGCCCGTCTGCGGACCTTGCGGTCCGCAGGTCGGCCCGCACGCGCCTAACTCCCCAATTGCCCCGCCCTCGCCTTCCAGGCTAGCCACCCGCAAGCTTGGTCAGGCCGGCTCCATCACTCGGTCCGTGTTTCCTGGGCGGTTCGCGGCCCGGCGCCCTCAGAGTAGGCCCAACCCGCACCTGGTGCTGAGCCCCGCAATTCCTACTGCTGAGCCTGCAGCGGCTACTGCTGAGCCCTCAGCAGGCACTGATGAGACTGCACGCACCCCAGATGCTGAGCCCGACCTACCCAACTGCTGAGAACGCAGCCCGCAATGCAGCTCTCAAACTGAGTTTATAAATACAACACCACAGCGTCCGGTGGAGGAAACAACTGCAGAAAGCTGGGGAAAGCAGCCAAGATGGGGGGGAAAAATGGATGAGTAGAGGATATGATTGGATTTGGTGAGGGGGTGCTCTAGCCGGTTCACTGCCAGAACAACTAGACACCCCAGAATCTTTGTTTCCTTATTTCCTTCTCTCTGGATTGGTTTTTTGGGATTATTACTGGCTAGGTTACAAGTTTCATTCAGGTATGGGCACGGCACAAAGCTGGGTCCATGGACGCAAGGACAAGCCCTGCATTTGGGAAAAGTACAATTTCCAAGGGATGATCCAAGGAACTAGGAAAGCGCGTGGCGCAAAACAGATGTGGGTTACAGAGCAAGGCAAGGGCTTGGCAACAGGTTGGTTCTAAAAAAAAAATTCTTGCTCTTTTCATGATTTCTTTGGTTATCTTATAGACAGAAGGTATAGATGGGTGGGGTGGATACAATTTTTCCCTTCCTCTCTCTCAAGTATGTGCCCCCACAGCGGGTTTTCTTTGTGCTCTCTCTGTTCTTTAGATAGGTATGGGGAACTGTGAGGCAGTTTTTCTGGGGTGGTCCAGGTACCTTCAGGGGTTACTCTCAATTGGCACATATTTTTCTCTATCTTGCGGAACGCTCTCAAAGCACAGATTTTGCATGCGGTTTCTTATTTCTCTCAATTTTCTCACAAGCCCAAAGGCTACTTAGGTTGGCGCTGCAAAAGTCCATTCTCTTTGCAAGGTGGGCGCGGGAATCAATACAACATAGAAAGAAAGGAGGGGGGGCAACATTTCTACTTTTGACAAGTCCTCATCACCTCCTCTGCGTCCGCGCAAGCGGCCGTTGCCATGTTTTGTAGGGCATCTAGGAGTTTGTTTTGTGCACCGGTGGTACAAGAATGGGGAACCACAAGGAAGACTTGGGGTAGTTTATCTGCTTTGTTCACCATTGTGTCAAACCTTGCAAGCAGAAGTGCAGGAATAAGGGGGATTTACAGAATCTTGGGAGTAGGAGTGGCTCCGGGTTCTGGCAACAATTTGATGACCATGGGAGTTGACGCGTGAAGGGGTTCTGGTGAAGACCTGGGAACTGGGGATGGAGATGGTGGCCAAGGAGTGGTTGTTGGAGGAGCAGGTTGCAGGGGAGTGGGAGGACACGGTGGTGGAGGAGGAGGCGCAGTTGGTTGGTTAAAGATCCATGGGTCTGTTGAAGTTTGTTTATTGGTACCCATGCAGCCTCCTCAAGAGCAGTATTCCAATAAGCCGCAAAATTGGGGAAGTCTTGGAGCTGCGGTGGTCCAGCCCAATAGAATGGCAAGCCCAAGTCATGGCTTTTGGGCAAAGGAGGGTGAGGAGATGTGCGTTGCGGTTTGTTGCAAGGTGAGCCAGGTGGGGTCCATTCATTCATTGGGATTTCCTTGTCACTCAAGACCACAAACAAGTCGCATTGGGTCCTCTTCCGCGAAAGACCTTGAGGACGGTTGCGGGGAATACCATTGGATAGGGAGCAACAACGGTGGCTGGCTTGGCTTGGAACGCAGGCGCGCCATCCCAGAAGGATGCGGCAGGTGAGGCCTTTCTGACTGCAGAACAAGCAGGATATGTTGGAGAAAAGGGATGTGGAGGGTTTTTTATGGTTGTGGTTTAGTAATGTGGTGAGGGGATGGGATGACTGGGGGTAGGTGAGATAGTGGTGGATCTCTGGGGACAGAACTCAAGTTGTGGGGGGATGTGGTGGTCTTTTATAGAAGGGAATTGGAATGGGCTGCACGCTGCCCACTCAGCAGTATTGGAGGGCTCAACAGTGGCAGCTTGTGCAGCAATGGGTGCGGCTTTGCTGCAGCACGCCATGCTGCGGGCTCAGCACCAGTCATATTGGGCTTGGAATCTGGAGATGCCTGGTGGATTGGACAGATTGCACGTTGCAAGATGCATGGATGTACCTTGGATATCTGGAATGGCACATTGGGCGGATATGGACATGCGTGGGGGGCTCTGAGTTGGGCGCAGCGCAAGGGCCACGTCATGAGAAGGACAAACCAGGTGGATGTAATGGCAGGTGGACAATACAGATGGGATATGGGTTATGGGATATGGATCATGGGATGGGTATGGAAGGATAGAGTAGGGCTAGGGTTCTGTACTTAGGGTAGGTATTTCATTATTCTTGTTTACTTGTGGTTTTACCTAGGTTAGGGTTGAGGGGAAGGCTACTTAAACTGCACCGTCAACCCAGATGGCAGGGGGGAGGAGGACATTGCCAGATCAGATCACATCAGGTTGAAAGGACTCTTACCCTTGCCTCTCTATTTCTCAGTTGTAGGGTGAAAAGTTGCCCTCAGGGTTTACAGACGCAAGGGACCAATAAATTTGGAACTTGGGAACCATTAAAGGAGAATTCCTCTTCTGAATTCCACACCGCACCATCCTAAAAAATGAGACACACAAATAAAAGAAAATCTGCAACCCCTAGTGAGAACCCCTGGGTATCTGAGAATGAGACAAACAAAACTGAGACACAAAAAAGAGACACAAAGAGACTCCAAAATCAGCAAATACATATCTCCTAAGGGACCTGGACCACCCCAGAAAAAGACCTCTAAGACTTGACCTTCCATGCTGCTCCTGTGATCTGAGCTTCCTGGTCCCCCAACAACTTGAATGTTGGGCCCAACGTTCATCCCTCCAAGGATTTCTCCTCCAAAGAATACCTCTCCTCTGCAGCCGGCTCACTTATGTTGGCCATCTCTTTATTTTCATCCCCTGAACCCGCTGTTTGATTAAAATCCGTAGTTCCTTGCATGTGGAATTTCTTCACATGAGCCGCCGCTGCCTGCGGCTTGAGCCAAGTGCCATCCAAGTCCTCCAACTGATAAATCCCACCGGGAAACTGACTAAAAAACCAATAAGAACCATTCAAGAAATCCGCGAAAATCTTACCCCACTGCGTTCCCAAGCTCCAATTATAAAGCAGAACCATGTTGCGTCTCCGCAAAGGGTCCAGCAAGCAATTGGAACAACGCTTATCCCAGTACCAAACCAACTTAGCCCAACTTTCCCAAAGCCTCTTTGCTGCCCTCACCACCATCTCCTTTTGCCAAAACATTTTCTCCGCCCATGCCACAACTAGATCCTCCGTGGTCTCAACCTTTCACCATTAAATAGCAAGGTAATTCAAGGTTTTGATATCCACCGGAAGCACTGGCTGCCGCCCATACAAAAGCTTGTAAGGCAAATAACCTGTCTCCTGCTTGACCAATATCCAATCCGCAAACAGCACGACTGGCAAGGTTTCCTACCACTCCTTCCCTTTACTTTCACAGATCTTGACCATTGCGTCCTTTATTGGCTGATGCTCTTTTCTATTGCCCCTGCTCCCTCTGTATAATATTCCATAACTTTCCCAAACTTTGCGCCACAAGATTTGACCAGCCTCCAAAGATCACCCCAAAACTCCTCCCCGCCATCCACTGTGATGAGCAGTAAACACCAAAAAAAAGAAAACAAATCCTCCTCCAAAAAAATCCCCACCTTCTCTGCAAACAGCTTAACCAAAGGATGCGCCTCCACCCATCCCCACAAGTGGTCCCAAGCCACAAGCAGATACAGGAACTTTCCTGCCTTGATATGGACTACGTCCAGTGAGTCCCTCCCAAAAAGGGTGTCCTAACCCTTCAGAATGCCCACCTGCCTTGGTAATCTGGTACTCCGCCTCTGACAAGCTTTGCAACTCCGCACCCAATCTTGCACCGTTTGCCCCAGATTGAGCCACCAGAGCCTGGTCTCAAACCTTTGCTGCATCTCTGCCTCTGCCCAATGGCCTAAGTCATCATGAAGACTCCGCATCAAATCCTCCTGATCATCCCACTTTGTGACCACAACCAAGGGTATTGGAATTGCCCGCTTCCACAACTTCCTGTCCTGGCAAAAGGAAGCAAAACCTTCTGCCAAAACCATCTAACCTCTGTTGCTGGCAAACCTTCAGGAAAAAGAACCTCCAAAGATACTTGTCCAATGCCTGAAACCTTCCACACTGTTTCAGGGGAAGTTTCCCAACCTCCGCAGCCATTTCTTCCACTGTCAATAGCTTCTTCTCCATGTTCAAATCCCCTCCTGCCGCGCACTGCACCTCCAGATACCAAGACAAAGCATCCAGAATTGTAAACGCCTTCTCCAGAACATGCCTTACCATGAAACTGAACAATTTTAAGTATGCAATCCATTGTGTCATAGGAGAATCAGGAAATTTTGGGGAATTAATCATCCTGGCCTGCGCTTCAGCATCCACCAGGAGTTCATAAGACACCCCCCACAGCATATACTGTAATCTCTGCACAATCCTTGTCACCCCACACAACTCCAAAATGGGCTGCGAGTACCAAGATTCTACCTCGAAAAGGGTTACCAACTTGTAGAGTACTGGCCTGTCTTTCCCTTCATCTTCCTGGTTCAGCACACCGCCCGCACCAAACTTTCTTGAGTCCACCGCTATCCAGATCCCTCATTTTTTATAGTCAAGGTACTTTAACAGTATTTGTCACCCAACAATCTCCTTCAGCTCCCAGAAGGCGCAATTGAATTCCTCTGTCCGCACTCACTGAGCCCCCTTCCTAATCAGTTTTTTCAAAGGGCTAGCTATCTCCTCAAAAGGCTCAATGAAGATCTGTATCCATCCACATAGACCTGAAAACTGGGGAACGTGAGTAGCTTTCTGCAGAGTAGGCCATTCCAAAACTTTGTTAACTTTGGCCTTAGTGATTTTCCTCCCTTTTGCAAAAACCTTGTGGCCAAGGACTTCTAAGGCCTGAAGGCACACCCCAAACATTTTACAGGAAACGCTCAAACCCACCTCCTCAATCCAGAACAGGATTATCTCCAAAGCCCATGCATACTCCCAGAAAAACCGCCTGCTTCCTAAATTTTCGGCAATAGTTTCTATGCTGTAATCTCTCCGTGGCCCCTTGATCACCGGGTTATTGATGAATATCCACACTGTTTCCGGAACATCATCCGGAAGAATCCACGTCATCTGCGCCTGGTAAACTGCTACCAAATTATTTGCCCCC
Source organism: Puccinia polysora (assembly GCA_025617555.3). Taxonomy (NCBI): domain Eukaryota; kingdom Fungi; phylum Basidiomycota; class Pucciniomycetes; order Pucciniales; family Pucciniaceae; genus Puccinia; species Puccinia polysora. The sequence goes on from CM062633.1 coordinate 2,435,500, forward strand.
TGCGGAAGCCGCGTTAACTGAAGTTGCACCAACTGCGTTTCAAACACCATCATTGGATGGGACTCTGAATGTAGCTCTGGCTGATTATACCCCCCCATGATGTCTACTAACCCGTGGAAGACTCTTCCGGTGATATTCTCCGCAAACTCCTCCACCTGTGGAGGTGTCAGCTTGCTAGTATTGCAGAGCAAGCTTCAAAAGTAACAAAAATAACATAAAAATAATAATAATAAAATTAAACTAAGAAGGAGTAAGAAAACCATAAATATTATGACAGAAATGGGTTCTCCACCCAAAATTAGGTAGGCTCACTCACTGACCCCACCCTTGAAATCCAACTCCTTATATTTTTAAATAATTAAGGAAAGAAAAACCAAAACACTATGGCTCCACTATTGAGCTTTTTGGCCAATTAAATATTTCAAACACATTGTCACGTATAGGTTTGACACCTAAAATTTAGTCAGAATTGAGGTGTTATGTATATTTTAAGAGTTACGGGCGGAAATGTGTTTTGTCACAATTCCCGCACGCAGCCGTGGCAGCCAATGCACCCGTGCGGGGCTGAGATACAGCCCTGTCACTCCATCAAGGTTGTGTACGCAGCCTCAGGCCTCTGACAAGTACCCAGCCGCGGGACTATGGGTTGACAGAGTGACAGGTGGCCTGAGAGGCTCAGTTACCGCGTCAACATGCTACAACCTACACGGGAACATTCTACATATGTAATAAATGTTCTCGTGGACAGTAGACATTCTAAAAATAAATAATATCATATAAAAATACATAAATAATCCTTATACATATTTTTTATTTAATATAATTCAAAGTTCCAAGAATGTCAAAAATAAGACAATGACAACTTCTAAAAATATATTAAAATACTTTGATATACTTTTATGAGAATTACTAGACATCAATATCTTTTTGACATACTAAGAAAACTAATGATGTAAGAATATGACATGAATTCACATGAATTAAATTTTTAAGTAATTATCTTATTAGTCAACTGGAACTCAAAAATAAGGAGTAAAATAAATATTATGACTTTTACTCCAGTTATATAATACATAATGAGAACTCACCTGACATCTAGATGTCCGTAGAAATGTCTATTCATATAATTATTAAATTACTGGGAACATTTACTAAAGATAATTAATTAAATAATACATAAATAGGACAGATTAGTGTTATTCACACGTCCTAATGTCCATTATAAAGTGGAATAATTCCCATACCCTGAGGAATTAGATTCTAACCGTGCTATAGCACCAAGAAAACATGACAGGCTACCCCTGGTTACCCTGCTAGCCTTAGTTTCTGTCTCTTTGAGCACCTACAACCCTCAAAAGGACAATATTGGGACTCCAAAAGCTATGAATAAAGAGCTCTTTTTGAGGATATTGATGGGCAGAGACCCAATTTTATTCATATCCAGACACCGGGCCAAGGTAATCAAGTACTTATAAGAGATAATTAAGTTATTTATGGCAATGTCTGATCAATAATATCCATCCTAAACCTCTTTTTATCAATTAAAACTGCTGAACAACCTTATAACCCCAGTATACAGGTTTAACCCATCAGTACACGTCTCAAACAGATAACCAAAGGATTTAATAAAATACCAGTAAGTTTTATTATCCTTTCTCTGTTGTGGTAGCTTTGCTACAAGGCCCTGCCACTCCACTGTGTATTTTATATACATATTATCTTTGGGTAAAATATCCTTTAAACTAAAGAACCCAAAGTAACCAGGACTACGTGTTTTCATAATGAAATCCCCAAGGAGAGGTGTTAAAGATCCCCAATATAATTTTGGCCCCTCTATAAAAATATTTAATAATCAATCTATTCATATTGATTCAAAAAAATAAACCATAACCAAAACACTTAACCTTGCAAGAAGCTTAATCCAAATATTTTACGTATTTTTGCTTTATTTATTAAATAATATATTTATTATTTATTCTATCACCTCTGGTAGCTAAAGGATAGCAGAGGTCTTGGAATCCAGGATGCTGACAGGAGGCAACCCCACATCTCTGATCATGACCAATTTTAAACTCTGCAGGCTGTGGAAATTCTGCAGACTCTTCCCCTCCTACTTTATTACCCCAAAAATGGGACTAGAATAACTAGAAAAAGAATGATTTTACAGACCCCTCCGCAATTTCCCCCGCACCAACTCCGTAAACTGATCCCTGACCGCTACAGGAATAGGAATGGGTTTGATCTGCCAAGGGTTGTGGGGCACCTTAGGTATCTGGTAGGGGTCCGCAAACTCATGCCTGAGTAACCCCTGCTTTTCCAGACTAAAGGACAGCGCCTTCCTCACCATGAAAATCACCGCCTTGAGTAATTGTACTTCCTCCTCTTGCAACCACCCCTCCGGACCAAAGTTGAGTTCAGCCATCTGCTCCTCTGTCAAGCCCATTGGATCCTTCTCCAGGATTGCGGGTGTCAAAGGCAACTCATAAGGGTCCTGTGACCAACAGATAGGCCTTATTGGTTTATTGAGGTCCTGCAGCATTGACTCATTCTGCGGTTGTACCTTCTTAGCAACCGGTTTTTATTTGCCACCAAAGACCCGCACCTCAACCAACTTTGATCTTTGGTTGTTTCCTCTATTCCTAATTGTTGACCTGCAACAAAATCCAGTTTTCTAATGATTTTGGCACAAGGGTAGCTGGTTTTTCTGATACCCATTGGAGGAGCATACAAGGAAGGACTCACTTTTGATCCTATCCCCACTCCCATCATTGTGGCACCAATCCACGCTCTTCTCCATACTGCCCAAAGCACATTGGAACGCGCTATGGGGGTTTTTCCTACCTGCTCCTTATCTGTCAACCATCTGCGCAAGGATTGATCCTTCCTCGCACAGGCCACATGGCTGACATTTAAAAATCCTCTGCCAAATCATTGACGCTGCCTTCCGCAAGAGGGCAGCCCTGCCAATTTTCCCATCTGCCACTTTCAGGCCAACAAATAATTTTCTTGTAGCCTTTCCCTGAGGCCCCCCGCAAAAGTATGGAGTTCCTCCTTGGTTCCCAAAAGGAAGCTAAGAGATACCCGGAAGGCAAAAAGGAACACCCTACCAAGTATGACCTCTGACATGCTTACTACCAAATACAACAGCCAAGCCAATACCTTTGCCACTTCTGTCATTTCCTTCTCCACCACCCCTTTTAACACACATATGAAACCTCACAAAGTCCACAACCCAAGGTTTTCCTTGTGTCAGACCAATCCTGCGTTGTTTTCCAGCTTCAATGGAAGGATGTTTACCATTTCCTGTCACCATTTGCCTCCAATCCACATTTTCATGTAGCCCAAAGGGAACATAATAGCACCACTAACTCCTAAAAGGTCTGCCCCCGCGTTGAGAGAACCAAACTTTGCCTCTTCTCTGAGTTTTGGGTTGTCCTCCTTATTCCCTGCAAACTGCTTGAAGACTGCAACCATCTTCTCCGCCATTACTAGTGAGATTGCGGCTAGTTCCTTTAAAGTTAGGGAAACCGGGTGGTCCGTTCTGAAAATTCTCCTTGCTACTTCTCCGGCCCTACTGCAGGATCCCCCCTCTTTGACCACAACTGCCTGTTCAAGTGCTTTTGCAGGAGCAGGACCATCATGGTCCATTCTCCTCTCATTGGAGCAAACAGATCTAACTTCCGCCAAAACTTCCGGGGGTTCCCAAGTTAAGGGAAAAGCGTACCCCACAAAAGCTGTAACTTCCTTCTCATCCACCACTGCAGCTTGAGCCTGATCTTGTGGAAAATTTTGATCCGGCATATCAGGTTTTGTTTATCCTGAAGGGTAAAACCATTCCCTTCTGTCTGTCTTAACTATCTTGCTCTGTAAATCTGCACTCAGATCTTTACACAACCTTTTAAGATGGCTGTCTTCCTGGCAGTAATAGCATTAGAAGACGTGGGGCTTGCCTTCTTTCCTTGGCGACTCCCTTGATGGCTTCTTATTTGGCGCATTAGATGTTGTTTTTGGTGGTTCTGGAACTTTTGCCGCTGGCTTTGCTATAGCTTTCTGCCAGAAAAGACGCATTTTGTTAAACATCTCCATCATTTCAGCAGTTTTCTTTGGTGTTACTGGACATTTTACCCTTTTCACCTGCACATCCTTCTTCTCCAAACCCTTTGGGTTTTCCTCCATAAGTTCCTCTAATTCCAACTTGCCCAAGACCGCTGCGCGGATTTCCTTCATGTGCAGAAGTAGCTTTACTCCTCTGTCTGGCAACCTAGGAATTAATCCTCCACTGTAAAGCTGTCTGTGGACCCTTCTGCGTAACTTGGACCTAAGCCACCAGATGAAGGTTCTCTTGAAGGATCCCGTATGCTCCTCCAAAATTTTGTATAAAATCAGGAACAATACACACCAAAGAAAATCCTTTAAGAAACACCTCCTTCCATTGCCTTTTTGGTTGCAAGACACTCAAGATCCACTTTGTGAAACCTCTGCTCCCATGAACCCCATTTTTCCACTATTTCCCCCCACAATTTTCCCCAATTTTTTTCTCCGTATCCCTCCATATCCTCCACTTCCCGCAGATCTACCTCATCTGGAATGAAGTTGAATATTTTCCGTACCCAGTTGAGGTCATTTTCTCCTTTGCTGTTGGCCGCATTCTTGAGCCGTTCCACAAATTGGTGAACATCCTCTGGACAAAACCTAACTGCGGGGTAGTCCCTTGGCCTAATTTTTGCTCTGATCCATTTCTGCTCCTCCGGCATCTCCAGAGCCACACAAGTTGATTTTCCCCTGTGGCAAATCTTGGAAATGGCTCTGCCCAACTGGTGGTCTGATAAGGAGCACTTTGATACAGTGGAGCGCTACCATTTTCCCATTGTTTAGTCAGAAGTGATTCAACCAAAACCTCCTTGAAATCTCCCATCATCTTGGACGTAAAAGAAAGAATGAAAACTAAAAAAAGTTATACCTCCGCAGACAGTACTGTTAGCAATATGCTCATCATGTTGTGTTTCCTTATTCCCTCTCTTAGATTGTGATTTGGTGTTCAAGTTATTCTCTGTTTATCTGTCTTCTTTTCTATTTCAATCTCTCTGCTACCGGTGCAGATACTCTAACTCACCAGCCGCGCGCTCTTCCTTTGACTAAACCTCAAACGCCATTGAAGCTCCAGCTACTTCAAGATCATCCTTCTAACCACCAACTCAAACCAACAAAGATCACCCTTGCTTCTCATACAACGACTCCCAACTCACCGCCTTCAAGCAACCCAAGCAGCCAGTTCATCAATTGTAAGACTACCATCATGAACTCAACAATCACTGCTTGCTCACATTCTCTCTTTCCAAAGATTGCTCAAGGCGCCCAAAGTTACTACCACATTGACAAGGCTGGCTTTGTCAATATTGTCAATTGGCACCAGTAAATGATTTCTCAACTGTGTCCCACGTATACTTCTGCTGGATACTCATTGTTCTCTCCACGCTCTCAAATATTTAGGAGTCACGTCATCTTCCATTGTTCATGCACATATTCTGACTCCTTAGTTTTGCCAATTTTCTTTTCCCATTGGTTATCCTGTTCATTCTTTTTTTCTCTGAACTGTTGTTTATTCAAGACCTGCTGAATTCCTTCTGCAATCACATTATAGTCTGGGCTTGGTGACCACTTCAAATTTCTACACAGTTAAAAGCCTTCCGCTTGTAATGGACCAAACGGGGCCTTCTCAGACGCCAGGACCAGGGGGGGATGCTACTAACTACAAATCCTTAGCTATCAAGTCACTAATCAAATCAACTCCTCTACTAACAGCAGAAAACTACAGTATGTGGCAAAAAAAGTTTGAAAAACTATTCAAGTTGCGGCGGATTTTCTCTATTATGGACAATCCTGACCCTTTGAACTTTCTAGTAGAAGACACAAATCAAGAATTAGTGGCACATATCATTGCCAAGCTAGACTCAAAAACCTATGAGAATATCATTGACAACGTCAATGAGGACAATGCCAAGCTAATTTGGTTATCAACTCAAGAACATTTTGCTTCTTCACAATCAGCAAACAGGGCAAGATTTTTCAATGGTTTCCTCCACCTGTCCATGGAATCCAATATCAAAACCTTTGTTACCTCCGTCAAAGTATATCTCAAGAAACTGACAGAAGTAGGGATAGAACTACCATCCAACATCATTGCCTACCTCGTGTTGTTCAAATTTCCGGCCTTGATGCAGAGCATGAAGTCTCAAATCATGCACATCACTAGCAAAATGAAAATTGATGTCGTACTCAATCATTTGATTCAGCACAAAAACAAAGTTATGGCGCAGGACAACAAGGCAGAACCTGTCAATGTAGCGCTTTATTGTGGACCCAGGTGTGAAAACAGAAAGCACAATCCCAAAGTCATGTCCCACTCCGCCAAATTGTGCTGGTTTGAATTTCCGGAACTCAAACCTCCAAATGCACACAGTTGTGGCAAGAAGTCAAAGTCAGTGCAAACCAAAGAAGCGCACTTCTATTTGTTCTTCTGCGGTCTCCCCACCAATGACAACATCCCTTCAAACCGCTTCATTCTGGATTCAGGTTGTTCTGTACACATGATAACAGACAAGGATTGCTTCAATTCTCTTACTCTCAGCAATGGTGCTGGTCGGATCCAAACTGGCAAAAAGAACGCAGCTATTGCAATTGAAGGATCCGGCAAAGTATCACTTGCAACAAAGTATGCCTTCATCACTCTCTCCAATGCCGTCTGGGCTCCAAAATCTACAATGAATCTGATCTTGCTTGGGGCTTTGATGGTAAGAGGAGCCTCTCTGCAAGTCAACTCCTCAACCAGTCCCAGTACCTTCAAGCTGTCAAATCACGGCAAAATTCTCTTTTCCGGAAAAATCACTAATAACCTGTTTGTGATTGACATGCTCAAAAACTCAGTCAACTGTCATTTCTCTCAAGACGATCTCTCTGAAATCCATCGTTCACTAGGCCACACCAGCATAGCAAGAATGGAGAAGTTCCGTAATTCAACGATTCCTCCCAATCTAAAAAGAGACTTTGAATGTTTGAGCTGCCACAAATCCAAAATTTCCGCGCAACCATTCAAAAATCAGCAAGGCATTGCCAAGAAATGTTTCAGCAAGATCCATCTAGACCTCATGGGCCCCATCTCGCCAACTTCCAAAGGAGGTTACAGGTACATTTTGAACCTTGTCAACTTGTTTTCTGGCTACATCTCCTGCTTCCCTCTCAGGGCCAAAAGTGATGCTGCCAAGACAATCATCTTCATCATCAAAAATAAACACAGGAAGATCAATCAATACCCCAAAGAGGTGTGCTCGGATGGAGGGGGAGAATTTTTGAACGGCAAGTTACAATCTTTCTACCGACAACATTAAATCAATCAAATAATAAGCGAACCTTACCACTCAGAACACAACAGCAGGGTTGAACAAGCAAATCACACCATTATGGAATCGGCTCAAGAAACCATCTCTGACACAGGTCTGCCCAAATTGGTCTGGAATGAAGTGGTAAGAGGATTCTGTTTAATTTTAAATCAAATTCCTAAAAACAAGGGAGACATCTCTCCGTGGATCAAGATGCACAATACAGCTCTGCCTGACGGCTATATCAAGCCTCTAGGCACCTCACTCACTTACAAATTAAACCAGACCAAATTCCGCTCTAAGCTCAATGAAAAAGGAGCTCCCAGCATACTAATTGGATTCAACCCTCAATTCTTATCTTACAAGATCATGAACTCCACCGGAAAAATCATTGACTCCAAGCACGTCATCTTCAACACCCGAAAGCCACCAAATGTTTCTGACATGGACTACGAGGCAAACATTCCAACACAGACCCTCGCACAAACTCCTCAACAGGCGGAACCTAATCAAACACCGGTTGCCATCAAAGAAGAAGCTTCCGCAACTGAATCAGAACCAGAGTACGATGGATCGGATGGCTCCTCCGACAGAAAAGTGTGCATTGAAAACAATCTTTGTCCAACGCTTCAAGACCAAAGCAAACTCTCCAAACCAGAAAGATACGGCTTTGTGGCTGAGGGAATACCCAAAAGCCTACAAGAAGCAATGGAGATCCCTGTGTGGAAAGATTCAACTCTCAAGGAATTCAACTCAATCAAAGATCAAGATTTATGGGAAGAAGCAGAAGAGGAAAAAGTCACTAATCCATTGAATATCTTACCGGTCTTCAAGATCAAACAAAATGCCCATGGCGAACCCGTCACTTACAAGACGCGACTGTGCGTACAGGGATTCAACCAGCGGTATGGCTTAGATTACTTAGAAACATATGCACCCACTGGAAAAGTGGCCTCTTTGAGAGGGGTCCTCACTTACGCCGCTGAGAAGAATCTTCAACTTCTTCAACTAGAAGTTAAAGGCGCTTTCCTTCACTCACATCTCAAAGAGCGTGTATACATAAAAACTCCATACGGTTGCAACAGGAATTCCAAGTATCTCCAACTGAAGAAATTGCTCTATGGACTGAAACAAGCACCTAGAAATTGGTACCAAATGCTGAGCCTATGGATCAAATCTCAAGGGTTGGAAGAATCCAACGGCAATCCATGCTTGTACCTAGGCACCGACCAAGTTTCCGTGGTATTCTTTCACGTCGACGATCTGGTGGTGGCTGGTGACGTGGCACGTTTCAAGGATTCTTTTCTTTCAAAGGTTCGCAACTCCTCAGCGCACAAACCCAACACTTTACTTGGAATGAAAGTTGAACGTTGCGACGGGCTGATTCAACTTTCCCTGCCGCTCCACATAGAAAAGGGACTGACAGAGCTCAACCTCAACAACTGCCATCCCATATACACTCAACTCACTCCGGGCCTCCATCTTCAACCTGCTGATGACGAGGACCACAAGAAGTTTCTGAGCCTCAACATCAACTATTGATTGCCCATTGGTTGGTTGAATTTCATAGCCGGACTTGCTAGGCCTGATATAAGCTTTGCTGTTTCCAGTCTGGCTATATACTGCAATTGGCCCGGATTGAGCCATTGGAACAAACTACTACATGTATGGAAATATCTTTCAAAAAACAAAGATCTCACTCTCTCTCTAGGACCACAATCTATTCCTGACCGACTGGTTTGTTTCAGCAATGCAACGTGGGGAGACAAACCACATTCTAGGATCTCCCAAAGTGGATTCATTTGCTCCTTCAAGGGAAGTCCCTTATACTGGACAAGCCGACGCCAACGATGCATCACCCATTCATCGACCAAGTCAGAATGCGCGGCATTGTCAAGCTGTCACCTCAAAGCTTGCTGGCTGAACACAGTAATCCAAGACATTTATTGAACCAAGTTCAAGTTTCCACTACACCTGATTGATAACAAGGGACTAGAAGACAAAATAAAAAAATTTGGCTCTAACTCAAAAGTCAAACACATTGACCTGAAGACTAAGAGTCTGAGGAATGATTTCAAAAGTGGACTCATTGAAGTCCGACTCATCCCTTCCCTCTCCATGACGGCGGACGCCTGGACCAAGGCTGCCAACAAGACTTCCAATGTCTGCCTTGTGAATTATTTTAGTTTGCTCTTTCACTGACCATTGAGTTGAGGGGGAGTGTTAGAAATATGATCATCATGTTGTGTTTCCTTATTCCCTCTCTTAGATTGTGATTTGGTGTTCGAGTTATTCTCTGTTTATCTGTCTTCTTTTCTATCTCAATTTCTCTGCTACCGGTGCAGATACTCTAACTCACCAGCCGCGCGCTCTTCCTTGGACTAAACCTCAAACGCCGTCAACGCTCCAGCTACTTCAAGATCATCCTTCTAACCACCAACTCGGACCAACAAAGATCACCCTTGCTGCTCATACAACGACTCCCGACTCACCGCCTTCAAGCAACCCAAGCAGCAAGTTCATCAATTGTAAGACTACCAGCATCAACTCAACAATCACTGTTCGCTCACCTTCTCTCTTTCAACAGATTGTTCAAGGCGCCCAAAGTTACTACCACATCGACAAGACTGGCTTTGTCAATATTGTCAATTGGCACCAGTAAATGATTTCTCAATTGTGTCCCACGTATACTTTTGCCAGATACTCATTGTTCTCTCCACGCTCTCAACTATTTAGGAGTCGTGTCATCTTCCACTGTTCACGCACATATTCTGACTCCTTAGTTTTGCCAATTGTCTTTTCCCGTTGGTTATCCTGTTCATTCTTTTTTTCTCTGAACTGTTCTTTCTTCAAGACCTGCTGACTTCCTTCTGCAATCACATTATAGTCTGGTCTTGGTGACCACTTCAAATTTCTACAAGTACCAGGTATTATAACAGAGAAAGGCCTTTCCCCGCCAGACCCTTAATTTGTGGAAAGAGATTGTGTGTTTGGTAAAATTCTCTGCAACACCCTGAAAATCTCACTACAAGTTCTGGAAAGCCCACTAGCCCTTGAGTCACACTCCTGTACCTCTGCAATTCCTAATCAAACTCCGCTTCTGCACCCAAGCTGGAAACCACTAAAGCTAACGTGCAATGAAAAAATAGTAAATAAAAAAGACAGAATCCCCAACAAGCTCTGCATTTGAACTATTTCCCTAAATATGACCTCTGAGAACTCTTGCTGGTAATTAAACTCCAAAGTAATAGAAGAAAAAAAGAATCTAACTATAATTCACCATGAAAATATACTCTGATACTCTGATAATGCAATAATCTCCAAAGTTTTTTATAATTTCAGATAATCTCCTCCAATGTTGTGATAATTTTCCCCCCCTTCTCCAACAATGAAAAGCTTCCTCATATATACAACAAATATCAAAAGAATTCAAGCCCCAAATGAAAGACCCCTCTTCCCTCTTTGCATTCCGCACTGACCTGCCTTAGCTACTCCAAAAAAGGATAAAAAACTGCTAATGAAAGACTACTTTTCCCTCCGCCTCTGTGCATTTGCACTGATACTCCTTACTCATAGTCAGATCCTTACCCAATCCAATGATTTAAAGTAGATTCAATGATCCTGTTGCCCATTCCCCCTAACAGTTGACTTGTGCAAATGCATAAGTAATTACAGATCCTTGTCAATGTTTTCTAGCAGATCACTCCCAATCCCACATGCGGCATAACTACAAATCCCCAACAACCCCCATGCCGCCTCCTCAACTTTAGTGTTCATTGCCCCACAGCTCCACAACCTCAGTGCATATCCCATAATTGGCCTAATCCGTACTAATTAGCTTCGATCACTTCCTTATGCATTAGTAAACCCACAGATGCGGAGGGAAATTCATGTTTCCCCATGGGATGTCCGCAAAACACAAAAACTCCAGCCCATTGTTGTCATTTTTCCTGCAAAAAGCGGGTGCTGCACCAATGCTGAGCCCTTAGCTAATGCACTCTGGGATAGACAGTCCGCAAACGCGCTTCTCTGAGCCTATTTTTCTGCAGAATTCCAACCACTGATGAGCCTCTCCAAGTCAAATTTCCAGTGCCAAGCTTACTTGCCTCTGTGTCTATAAATAACCACCACAAATTCAACAATGTCAGTTTTCATTTGTTTTTGATTTTTGAAGATCACGTGTTTAGAATCAATGATTTTTCTGGAATTGTTGATGATCTTGTAGGATACGATTTGAGCATTGAACCCAATCAAGATGCCGGGAACTCCTTTTTTGTCAATCTTGGAGCAAATTTTGGTTTCATTTAACTTGTAAGTGAGTGAGGTGCCTAGGGGTTTAATTTAGCCGTCAAGCAAAGACTTTTTGTGCATCTTGATCCATGGATAAATATCTCCTTTTATACTAGTAATTTGATTGATCATCAGACAGCAACCTTTCACTAATTTGTGCCACACTGATTTGGGCAGACCTGTATCAGAATTGGTTTCTTGAGTGTACTCCATGACTGTGCAATTTGCGCGTTCAACTCTACTTTTGTGCTCTGAGTGATAAGGTTAACTTATTATCTGTTTGATTTGATGTTGTTTTTAGAAGGATTGCAGCTTGGAATTCACAAATTCTCCTCCTCCGTCAGAACATACCTCTTTGGGATATTGATTGGTTTTTCAATGGTTATTTTAAATAATAAACATAATAAAATCTGCCGTGTTGCTCTTGGCTCTAAGGGGGAAGCATGAAATATAAACAGAGAATGAATCAACAAGATTTAAGATGTACCTGAATCATCCTTTGGAAGTTGATGAGATGGGAACCATGAGGTTGAGATGGATCTTGTCAAAAAATTTATTGGAGATGCTTTTTTGATGTTTGAACAGCTGACCTGAAATCTTGGATTTATGACAAGTCAGGAATTTGAATTTGTCCTTGAGATTGGACAGGATTGTTTTATTGAGAAACCTCTCCACTCTTGCAATGCTGGGGTGAACCTGTGATCAATGTATTTTGGATAGATCTGCTTGTGAGAAATGACAAATGTCTGACTTTTGCATCATGTTGGTTACAAAAAGGTTATTGATGATTGTGCCCAATATAAGGACATTGCCATTTTTAAACAATTTGAATTTACTTGGATTGGTGGACAAAGTCACTTGAAGAAAACCTCCTTTTACCATTAATGCACCAAGCAAGATTAGGTTCCCAGTAGATTTGGGGACCCAGACGGTGTTGGAAAGAGTTATTAAGGCGTATTTTCTGGCAAGTGATACTTCACCCAATTCTTCAATGGTAATGGCCGCGTATTTTTTGCTGGTTTGAATTCTTCCAGAGCTGTCACTAAAGATAAGCTGGTTGAACTTGTCCTTTTTGGTTATCATGTGTGCAGATCATCTTGAGTCCAGAATGAAATGGGTGTCAAATAATAATCCTGCCTCCGCACTTCTCCGTTGTGAAACACCTCACCTCAAACTCATAACCATCTTTTACTACTCCCCGCGCGCCTCCCCAGGGATCCTGATTCCTCTCAGACTTCACCACGTACAACTGTCAGGGAACTTTGGGACTCTGAACATTCAACAAACTCAAATCCTTCAACTCAACACCTTGACTCTCAACATCACCACTTGGCACTTGATTGTACCTCAATCTTTCTTCATTTTATTTTTATCTTTCTTTATTTCTTTTCTTTTCTTTATTCTTTCTATTACTTCTCTTTTGCTTGTCATCATCTCAACTCTGACATTCCTTGGATCACTTATCAATCCTGGACTGACTGGTAAGACTTTTGTCAATCGCCAACTCTTCAATAAATGTCAGATCTAACCCTCAGCTATACTTTCTTTGTCAAAGTCATTCCTATTGTGTCATTCAATCTTCCCATTTTGTCTCTTCCAACCAACTTAACCACCACTCTTCATAGCTGTCTTGTGCTTGATGTTTGTTATCTTTATTTTCTTTCTTCTTTTCCTTCATCTCTTTTCTTGGTTGTTTGCAAACTGACAAGTCTACTGGATTAGCCCTCTTTGATCAATATCAGTCAAATTGTCTCTCAGTAATTCAACACGGTTAAAATCCAAAGACAATCCAACTAATCTTACAAAACCAATGGAGGGATCCAGCAACAATTGCTTCCGTCAAATAATTCTCAAGGCTGCATTGGAGGCCATACCAATGCTGACTGACAAAAACTACTCTATTTGGAAGGACAAGACGACTATGCTACTCAAGCTCAAGGGAATCAAGGAGGCCCTTGAAGAAAATTCTAAAACTCTTAGCTCTGTCAATGACATGGAAACCCGGGTGATTCTTCTCTCTCAAATTGATTCCGTGACGCACAATAATGTTTTCAATCCTAAAAACATCTCCTCTGCCCGGCTTCTTTGGCAAACCATCAAAGAACAATTTGCCTCTTCTCAAACTTCCAATCAAGAGCATGTCTTAAACAAGTTCCTCTATCATCAATTTGAACCAAACACAATCAATCTCTTCATTACAGAAACAAAAATCTTGTTGAAAAAAAGATAGATGTAGGAATCAATATTCCCAACAATATTTTTTCCTATCTTATCCTTTTTAAATTTCCTCCTCAACTTCATTATCTTTGTCAAAAAATAATGCACTCAGACAAGAAATTCACAATGGATCTTGTTCTGAACCACCTTATCCAACTGGATAAAAAAGCCAGAGTCAAATCCAAGGAAACCAAAATCAGCAATACTTCACTTATATCATCTCGAATTCCTAAGAAACCCGTTACTTCTGAGCAAAGATGCAAGAAAGGATTTCACAATCCCTTGTCACCAGATCACCCAGCTGAAAAATGCTGGCATCTTCACAAAAACTTAGCTCCCAAATGGTGGAAGGAATTGAAAGCCCGCTGGAGAGCTTCTCTCAACTCAAATTCAAAAACCAAAGAAGTATCTCACTACGTGACACTTCTCACTACTTGGATCAAAGAAATCAATCCTCAGAATCAAATAATCCTTGACTCTGGTTCATCTTGCCACATGTTTAACTCTCCCAACTTCTTTTGTCAGCTTGAAGAACTTCCCGGTGAAGATTTCATCAACACTGGAAAGGAAGGCGCCAAACCTATGATCAAGGGGAAGGGAACTGTTGGACTCTCTTGGAAAAATTCAGTGATTTCACTCTCAATTTTCTTCTTTGTTCCCAACGTCGTGGTGAACCTTGTTGCGATTTCAGGTCAGAGCAATTTCATCCCACCGGGGGTTTCACATTTCCTGCACTCACCTGCACTCACCCCCGCGCTCTCAGATCCCCCAGGTGCTCAGGGACGGTGAAAGTCTGACAATGATCTATTGAACTTCCTGAAAACTCTGATCCCAAACTTCTTCATTGAAATCCTCACCTCAAGTCATGATCTCCTTACTTTCCTTTGTAAAAGCTTTCCATCTCATGTCTCTTGCTTTCCTTCCCTCAACCTCATCTTCCATCCTGCTTGTTCCGTCTTATTCAAACATCCTCTGACTCAAATCATGCCTGGTGAGATTTGTTGTCTGTCTCATTCTTCTCATCACTCATGTCTCAATGACTTACCTACTCGACGGTTCTAACTTGTCATCATATTCTTGATTAACGAACTCAAGACCTCACAAATCCACCAAACTCACGATCAACCTCACCTCAACCAGTCACACTTGCAGCCTTGACTTCCTGTCTGTTTTTGTCACTCACAGTCTCATGGCTGTCTCTTGTGTTGTTCTCATCTGTTGCTATTCCTTTTGTTTCTCTCTCTCAGCTCAGTTCACAATTTAAACTTCATTATCTTTTCACGGTTAAAAGCCAAAGGTTCCTATCAAGGCCCCGCTCAACCGCTGAATAATCAACTGAGATAGGATCCTAACCAGGCACCATGGACACCTTCAAACAAAATATGCTCAAGACTGCTCTTGAAACGATTCCTTGGCTTGGAGAAGAGAATTATGGAATCTGGAGGGATAAAATGGATGCAGTGCTTGATGTCAGAGGATGCACTATAGCCATGAATGACAAGATCTCTTTTTTGGAAACTTCTGTCAATGACGAACTCAAGCTTCTTATAATATCCAAACTAGACTCTACAGCGCACAAGAACATAGTCACGGCGGAGAACAGGAATTTGGCCAAACTCCTATGGAAAGCCATCATTCACAAGTATGCATCATCTCAAGCATCAAATCAAGCCAGGGTCTTCAACAGTCTTCTCTACCTCTCATTCAATCCCAACAATATTGTTGATTTCATCACAAAGGTGAAGGTCTGCCTCAAAAAGATGGGCAAGGTTGGTATCAAGCTGCCTGATGACATATTGGCATATCTCATTCTCTTCAAATTTCCAACCTCCATGGACGATTTCAAAAGGCAAATCATGCATTCTGACAAGGAGCTCTTGGTCAAATTTGTACTCAACCATCTGACTCAACTCAATATTGAATCCATGGCTCAATCCTCTATTTCAAACTCTAGAATAAAGGGCAATGTTGCTATTTTTGGAGGAAAAACTGCCACACACACTATGTCATCCAAAGGATCCAACTCAAAGCAATGGATCAAAGGCTATCATCATCCTAGACAAGATAAGAATCACTTGGCTGGAGAATGTTGGCACCTTCATCCTGAAGTAGCCCCTGAATGGTCAATAGATAATCAAGAAAAATGGAAAGCAAAGAAGTGTGGACCAAAAGCCAAGGCTGGGTCACATTCAGCTCACTATCTAGCCTTACTCAATCAGTGGATCAAACAGGGAAATTCAAATCAGCGGTTCTTACTCAATAGCAGAGCATTGGTCCACATGATCAACAACAGTCGTTTCTTTAGCAAGATGGAGCCCTACTCTAGTGAACCTATCAAGACGGGGAAAGAAGGATCCAGCCTGCTAATAAAGGGGAGAGATACTGCAATACTTTGCTGGGACAATCTTACACTCAAACTCAGTGACGCCTTCTACGTACCCGACATGACCATCAACTTAATCAGTGCAGTTGCTTTGAACGGCAAGGGTTGCTTGATCACCTCAACCTGTAGTAAATTCTCTGTGTCTCATGCTGGTAAGGTAGTACTAAGTGGATGGATCAAAGAGAATCTCTACACTCTACCTACGCCCTCCTACAATTCTGTTTCATATCCAAAAAATCTTTTCTCATCCACCATCTCTTTGCCAGAAGACACCCTACTTGAGATTCACAGAAGATACGGACATGCGTCTCTATCAAGACTTGCTTCTCTTACTCAACATATTCCTGGTGAAGTTAAACAAAATTTTTAGTGTGTCAAATGTGTCAAAATCAAAATCACAAAATTGTCTTTCAAACTCTCATCAACAAGGTTGTCCAAAGCTTTTGACAAAATACATCTTGACCTCATGGGGCCAATCCGACCGTCCTCCAAATTGGGTCACCAATTCATCTTGTCTTTATTCAACAATGCTACTGGCTATCTTGCTGCATTCCCAATGGCTTCAAAGGACAAGATGGCTGATATCATCATCAGTCTGCTTGAGAAGGAACAACATTGCAAAGGCGTGTATCCCTCTGAGGTCTGTACTGATGGAGGAACCGAGTTTGTCAACAAGAAACTCTCCTCCTTCATTGAAGACAAACACATTTCCCACATCATTTCAGAACCGTATCACCCGGAGCACAATGGGCAAGCCTAGCGAGCTAACTGCACTATTGTTGAATCCACACAAGCAACCATTAAGGACGGTTGTCTCCCATCTACGGTGTGGCACAAGGTGGTGAAGGGGTGTTGCTTGATGCTGAATCATATCCCACTGAAAGGTGAAACGGAAACACCTTGGGAGAAGATACATGGTCAAGCTCTTCCTTCAGCCTTTGTAAAACCCATCGGCAAACCATGCATTTATCTCATCAATAAAAGATAGCAAGGATTGAAATTTGATGCAAAGGGCAAAGAAGGCACATTAGTGGGCTTCAATCAACTTCTTCACTCATATTGAATATTAACTAAGCATGGTTCTATTGTCTCATCCAAGCATGTCAGATTCTTGTGAATGCCTCCACCGTGAATGAGTGGACCCAACTTTGATGTGGAATTGGAAATATATAATGGCCATTCAACGCCAGCTCCTGAAGATTTCCCTGACCATTTTGTGCCTTGGACAAACTATCAAGACAGATCCAACGATTCTATCAGCTCAGCAGATGAATACAAGTCAATCGGTCACTCCTCAGAAGAAGCAAGCTCACCATCTCCCCCTGCCAGCAAGCAGTCAAATTGCACAACGTCTCAGGAGACCAGTCGAGACGTTCAGCCACCTGTCGCACCCGTCGTACGGGTACTACAAGACTGGTCGAGGGTCAAACCTCCACAAAGGTACGGATTCTTCCACTTTTACAAGCCCAAGACCTACAAAGACGCACTTTGATGCGACAAACATCTAGATTGGATGGAAGCAATGGACGTCGAACTGGACTCCATTGAGGATCTTAGTGTGTGGGAAGAATATGAAGGTTGGGACACAAAAAATGAACTAAGGACTACATGGATTTACAAGATCAAGCTAGACTGCCATGGAGATCCTGTGCAATACAAGGCGAGACTCTGTGTGCAGGTTTTCAACCAAATTCAGGGCCTGGATTATTCAGAAACATTTGCACCAACTGGCAAACCATCAACCTTGCGTCTTATCCTCCTCTACGCACTCAAATTAAAGCAGCAGATCCGCCAATTTGACATCAAAAGTGCGTTTCTTCACTCACCAATTGACGAGGAAGTAATTATTCAAACTCCAAAGGGTTCAAAAAGGAAGTGCAGATTCCTTAGGCTTTGAAAATCTCTTTATGGGTTGAAGCAGGCGCCCAAGAACTGGTATTAAACGCTGACAGGTTGGTTTGGGGAGGTAGGTTTCAAAGAGTCTGCGTGGGACCCATGCCTCTATCTATCCAATGACAGCAAATCCCAAATATTCTTCCACATGGACGATCTAGTTCTTGTTGGCAATGGTGATGATTTTGAAAGGAAATTCCTCAATTGCTTTGCTGTCTCCACCGCAAAAGATCCAGACAGCATCCTGGGCATGCAAATAGAAGTGAAAGGCGATGAAGTTCTTGTTAGCCAACCTAAACACATCAAGCGTGGCCTCCAGGAGCTGGGACTGCAGGACGCGAAATTGAGCAAATCTCCACTCAATCCAAATCTTCAACTCAAACCCGCAACTGATGACAAGCATTAAAATTTCAGAACCCTCAATGTCAACTACAGGTTGGCCATTGGTCTACTCAATCACATTGCTTGTTACTTGCGGCCGGACTTTAGTTTTGCTGTATCCAGCTGTTCATGATTCAATTTCAAGCCAGGTCTAATTCACTGGAACAAACTGAAAAAGACGTGGAAATACTTAAAAGAAACCTCTCACATCAAGCTGCGCTTGAAAATAAATGAATCTGACACCCTGATCTCAGCTTACTCCGACGCATCATGGGCAGATGATCCAGACACTTGACGGTCTCAAACAGGGTATCTCTGTGCAGTTTACAGGTGCTTTGTATCATGGAACAGCTGCAAGCAAAATAATATCACCTATAGTTCTACCAATGCGGAGCTCAATGCTTTTTTTGACGCTTTTCATGAGGACACATGGATTCACTCACTCACGTGTGAAATCTTCTCAACTGAGGTCTCCCCTATAGCAATTCATACAGATAACAGTAGACTGATAGATTAAATCAAGAGATTCGGCTTGAACTCAAAAACTTGACAACTTGAATTGAAAACCAAAGGAATGAGAGAAGAGCTGAAATCAGGCAACATTGCAACCATGCTTTTCAAGTCAGAACAAATGCCTGCTGACCCTCTCACCAAAAGCGCTGACTTAGCACGCTTAAAACAACTTCAGTTATCCTTTTCATCACTGGTGTCCACGTGATTCTTTTTTTTTCTTCTTATTGTTGTTCCTTCCTTTTTTGTCTTACTCACTGGGGGCGGTAACAACTTCTCATCTCTCCAGGAATGGGGTGTGTTGAGATTTCACGTCAGAGCAATTTCATCCCATCGGGGGTTTCACATTTCCTGCACTCACCTGCACTCACCCCCATGCTCTCAGATCCCCGGGGTGCTCAGGGACAGTGACAGTATGATGATGATCTCTTGACCTTCCTGACAACTCTGATTGCACACTTCTTCATCAAAATCCTCACCTCAAGTCATGATCTCCTTAATTTCCTTTGTAAAAGCTTTCCGTCTCATGTCTCTTGCTTTCCTTCCCTCAACCTCATCTTCCATCCTGCTTGTTCCGTCTTATTCAAACATCCTCTGACTCAAATCATGCCTGGTGAGATTTGTTGTCTGTTGCATTCTTCTCATCACTCATGTCTCAATGACTCACCTATTTGAAAGTTCTAGCTTGTCATCATCTTTTTGCTTCACAAACTCAAGACCTCCCAAATCCACCAAACTCACGATCAACCTCACCTCAACCAGTCACACTTGCAGTCTTGACTTCCTGTCTGTTTTTGTCACTCACAGTCTCATGGCTGTCTCTTGTGTTGTTCTCGTCTGTTGCTATTCCTTTTATTTCTAGCTCTCAGCTCAGTTCACAATTCAAACTTCATTATCTTTTCAAACCTCATCAGTCCCGGTGAATTAATCACAAAGAAAAACTGCCAACTCACCTCTTCCTTAAACCAATTCTTTCTCTCAATCAACTCACAACTGGCCTTCTCCGGGTTCATTCAAGAAAATCTTTTCATCCTTAATCCTCCTTGTGTGGGCAACAACCACAAATTTTTCCACATTGCACTTAAGAATGTGGATCCCAGTAACATTAATCACCTTCACCAATCATTTGGACACGCAAGTCCGTATTGCCTCAAAAACCTATTTCCTTCACTCTTGTCCAAAACTATCTCTGACTTCAAATTTGAATACTGCATATTCTCAAAAATTTCTAAAACCCCTTTCAAAAACACCTTGACTTCATCCTCTAACCCCTTTGAACAACTTCACATCAACTTGATCCGTCCAATCACTATCTCATCCAGGAATGAAATGAACTATATTATGTCAATTGTGGACAACTTCTCTGGATACATTTTGGCAATACCTCTTCAACACAAATCTGATGCTTGTCAACAACTCAAAATAATCTTAAATTACAAAAAACAAAATGAAAATTTTTTTCCCGCCACTATTTGCACCAATGGAGGTGGGGAATTCTCTTCATCCAAACTTAAAGATTTCTTTAAAACTGACTCAATTCAGCATTTGATTTCAGAACCATATCATCACAAACACAACGGAAAGTTCAAGAGAGCGAATTGCACACTCAAAGAATCAATCAGAGCTGTTCTTCGAAGCTCCAAACTCCCGCTCAATCTATGGGCTGAAGTCGCCATGTCAGCCTTTCTTGCCTTGAATCACATTCCAAAAACTCCCAACACTCCTTCTCCTTATCAAGCCTTTATTGGAAAAACTCTCCCAACCGGTTATTTCCAACCTATTGGGTCAAAGGTAGTCTATCTCGACAACAAAAATTAATTGTGGAAAAAACTTTAAGGATCAAGGGCTTCCGGATACCCTTGTGGTTATAACCCCAATTTTCTGTCTTATCACATAATGAAACCTGACAACTCCATTATTTGCTCAAAGCACGTCAAAGTACTGAAAACCAACACCTTGTCATAGAATGTCCCAAATCCTCCTCCAATTGAAGATTCCTTTCAGATCAAATTTGATGAAGATCTGCTGTTGAATGCCTTGAATGCTCCTACCGCAACTAATGTCAAGAATGACTCTGTTGAATCATCTGAAGATCCTACGCCTCTTGTCTCCCCTTCTACTCCCAAAGACAATCATAACAGCTGTCCAATCAACACCAATTCAGATATATCCAAAGATCTGACCCAACAACTCATTCCTAACTACTCCCTCTGAGGCCAATCCACTCTAAATCCTCCTCAACAATACAGATACCATCATTACTACGTACCAAAGACCTTTGAAAAAGCAAAAAATTTCGCAGATTCTCTCAATTGGGAAGTATCCATGGACAAGGAACTCGATGGGATTGAAAGACTCAAGGTGTGGGAAGATTATGACATTCCAGAACCCAAAACTCCTCTGAACACTACCTGGGTGTATTTTCTCAAAGAAAATTGTCACGGCAACCCTCTCATCTACAAAAGTTGGCTTTGTGTTCAAGGATTTGATCAGATTTATGGATTGGACTATCAAGATACCTTTTATCCAACTTTTAAAGCTGCATCCCTGCAAATTGCTCTATTGTTCGGTCTTTTCCACTCTCATCCTATCACTCAATTTGATGTAAAAAGTGCATTTCTTCATACTCTGCTGACCAACAAGGTTATCATTAGAAGACCTAAAGGCTCAAAAAGAAAGTTGGAGTTTCTCATCTTACAAAAATCCCTCTACGGCCTAAAACAAGCTCCGTCCAACTTGTTCCACACGCTCACCTCTTGGATTTGAAAACAGGGATTTCATGAATCAATATCTGATCCTTTCCTGTATATTCACCCAGATTCAAACTCAGTTCTCTTCTTTCATGTCAACAACCTTATACTCGTTGGCCTTGGAAACAATTTTCAAAGCAAATTCCTCAAAAGATTCCCTAATTCCAGTCACCACAATCCTAATACAATCCTGGGTATGAAATACAAACAAATTGGCAACAAAATACTTCTGTCTCAACCCAAAAATGTAGAACACGGATTGGAAGAATTAAAGATGACAGACTGCAAACCGTCTTTGATCCCCCTCTCTGCAAACCTTAACCTTACGCCTCCCTCTGATGAGGAGCATGAAGCATTCAAGTTGCTTAATATAAATTATTGATCCTCCGTCTTCCTCATAAATTACATTGCTTTTCTCACTTGTCCGGATGTCAGCTTTTTAGTTTCCAGTCTTGCCCAATTCTTTGAAAAGCAAGGCATCGGCCACTGGAGGAAAGTCAAGAGATGCTGGAAATATCTACATGCCACAAAAAATTTGAAACTTGCCTTACGAATAAACAACTCCAACACTCAAATTGAATGTTACAGCAATGCCACTTTGAGCAAAGACTTGGAAGCAAGACGTTCTCAATCCGGTAACCTTTCCCTTCTCTTCAAATCTCTAATTTCTTGGAGCAGCTACTATCAACGCAATGTAACTCACTCTACAACAGAAGCCAAATTGAATCCTCTAGCTGACTCCTTCTTGGAAGCCATATGGATGCAACACTTGGTGGCTGAGATCTGGAAAAAGAAATTTTCACCCAGTCTTCATTTTATAGAAAACAAAGGTCTAGACAATAAGCTCAAAAAGTTTGGGTGTAATTCCAAAACTTGACACATTGACATCAAGATCAAGGCCCTTTGTGAAGAACTCAATCTTGGAAATCTAATCATAAAACTTAGTCCAGCTTCCAAAATGAAGGCCGATGGACTCAAAAAATCTCTCCCCCTCTCTTCTCTTTCTTCCCTCCTTCAGCTAATAGATCCTTCCTTCACGGCTCCGACTCCAGTCTTAAAAGTCACAGGGGGTGTCAAATAATAATCCTTCCTCCGCGCTTCTCCGTTGTGCCACTCCTCACCCCAAACTCATAACCACCTTTCACTACTCCCTGCGCGCCTCCCTGGGGATCCTGATTCCTCTCAGACTTCACCATGTACAACCGTCAGGGAACTTTGGGACTCTGAACATTCAACCAACTCAAATCCTTCAACTCAACACCTCGACTCTCAACATCACCACTCCGCACTTGATTGTACCTTGTTCTTTCTTCATTTTCTTTTTATCTTTCTTTATTTCTTTTCTTTTCTTTATTGTTTCTATTACTTCTCTTTTGCTTGTCATAATCTCAACTCCGACGTTGCTTGGATCACTTATCAATCCTGGACTGACTGGTAAGACTTTTTTCCATCTCCAACTCTTCAATACATGTCAGATCTAATCCTCAGCTATACTTTCTTTGTCAAAGTCATTCCTATCAGGTCATTCAATCTTCCCATTGTGTCTCTTCCAACCAACTTAACCACCACTCGTCATAGCTGTCTTGTGCTTGATTTTTGTTATCGTTATTTTCTTTCTTCTTTTCCTTTATCTCTTTTATCAGTTGTTCCCAAACTGACAACTCTACCGGCTTAGCCCTCTTTGATCAATATCAATCAAATTGTCTCTCAGTAATTCAACAATGGGTAGGTGAGATGTTGCCATTGGAGTTAAAACTGCAGAAGAAAGAATAAAAGTGGGCTTCTTTGGTTTGGGCTGGTTATGACTTCTTACCTCAATTGTGTGCATTTTAGGGTTTGATTCCTGCCAATTCAAACCATCAAGATTTGGCAGAATGAAAAGTGACCTAAGGATTGTGCTTGCCGTTTTCACACCTTGGTCCAAAATACAATGCTAGATTGACTGGTTCAGCTTGATCATCCTGGGCTATAACTTTGTTCTTGTGCTGAATCCAATGGCTGAGTACAACATCAATTTTCATTTTGGAGTTGATGTGCATGATTTGAAATTTCATGCTTTGCATAGAAGTTGGGAACTTGAACAAGAAGAGATAAGCAATGATGTTGGATGGCAGTTCTATTTTGACTTCTGTGATCTTTTTCAGGTAGACCATGATGGGATTCACCAATTCATCAATTTTGGTATTCATATTCAGGTGTAGTAATCTATTAAACACTCTTTCCCTATTTGCTGATTGCAAAAAAGCAAAGTTTTGTTGAGTTGACATCCATATTAGCTTTGAATCATCCTTGTTGACATTGTCAATGATGTTGTTTTAAGTGTTAAAGTCAGGCTTGGCAATGATGTGCGCTAAAAATTCCTGATTTGTATCTTCTTCTAAGAGTTTTGAAGGGTCAGGATCATCCATAATGAGAAAAATACCCTGCAGCTTGAATAATTTTTCAAAAATCTTTTGCCACATACTTTAGTTGTCTGCTGTTAGAAGGGGGGTGGATTAAATCAACAATTTGATGGCTAGAGATTTGTAGTTTGTAGAGTCCCCCCCTTCATCCTGGCATGTGAGATGGCCGTGGTCAATCCATTGTGAGCAGAAGGCTTTTTACCGTGTGAAAAATTTAGGTGGTCACCAAGGCCAGACTGTGATATGATTGAAAGTAAGGATCAGTAATTTTTAATCTGACAAAAAATGAAAGGATGAAAAATCCAATAAAATTAGCGGACAGGAGTAGAGCTTGGCAAAGCAATTGAGTCATAATATTTGTGAAGATAATGAGAGATATTACTCCTGAATGGCCAGCAATAAGAGGAAATGAATAAGTATCTGGCAGGAGTCTAGGATGTACATAATTGATATTTATGATGACCAATCAATATTTGAGACAAAGCCAGCTTTAATATGGACAATTGTAACCTTTAGCCCCTTGAAAAATCTGTCAAAAGGAAAAAGGTGAGCAATTGATGATAGTTGAGTTGACCCTGATACCCTTACAATTAGATGGACTGGCTGCTGGGTTTCCTTGTTGGTCATCACTTGAGGATGGTTGTATGTGTTGTGAGGAGGATGTTGTGGATGAACAGATTGATGTTTGAATGAATCAAGTTCCTCCAGATTGATCACAGTTGCTTTATTGGGATTTGAAGGAATAAAGTCTGGGCATCTTGAGAGTAAGAGTCTCTGCACTGGGAATAGATGGATGGAGAGTCTGGGTGGTCTCAGAGTACAAGACAAGTGAACATTGAGGTTTAAGAGAAAAGGAATAGAACAGTAAAAAAGGAACAAAGCATAGTGAGCAACAGTTTCAAAAATTCCAATTTCCTCTCTGATTTCCTCCTTACTGGCAATTCTCTCCTTGTTGATATTCTAAATTCCAATTTTTCTTCCGCCTCTTCTTCCAATACAATTGATAATACACCGCCTCTTCCTCCTGTTGATTCAATTTCCCCCCAAAACCTCTCTCCTCATGAATCCACCTTTGTCAATTCTCCTGCCTCATCTCAGTCCAACACACACTCCAATTTGTCTAAGTCCAACTCAGATAATGAAAATAACATCACCAATGTATTAGTTGTCCCCTCTCTACCAGAGCTACAAAATCAAATTACTCTCCAAAAACCACAACAATATGGTCTCATTTCTCAATATGTCCCCAAGACTTAACATGAAGCAACTCACTTCAATGAAATTCCAAACTGGATCAAATCCATGAAGTCAGAACTAGACGGAATTGAACTAATGAAGTTTTGGGAAGGGTGCCTCTCACTTCCCAAAGGCAAAACTGCCCTGACAATGGTCTGGGTCTACAGAATCAAGGAAGGCCCCAATGAGAACAGGGTCTCCTTCAAATCATGATTGTGCGTTCAAGGCTTCAAGCAGGATGAATTTTTTTTATTACAGTCAAACCTACCCTTGCATAGGCTCAATCACCAGACTTCACTTGTTTATGCACTATACCGCAAACTAACCCTATGGCAGATGGACATAAAATCCGCCTTTCTCCATGCCCCACTTGAAGAAGATATCTTCATCAAAATCCTACTTGGCTAAAACTCCCCTTTTCCATATCTCAAACTCAACAAAGAACTCTAAAGATTGAAACAAGCGCCAAAAATTTGGTACAAAACTCTCAAAAACTGGCCTCTTGACAGATGCTTCACAAATTCCAGTGCGGACGCTTGCCTCTAGATCAGCAAAACCAGCCAACTATACATATTTGTTTACATCAATGACTTAATGATTTTTGGGAAATCCACCAAATTCCAAACCAACCTCAAGGCCAAGTTCAGAATCTCACAGGAAGGGCCTCTCAGCAAGATTCTTGGCAACCAAAAAGTCAACACCAAGGATGGCCTTGGACTTCTCTAATCCAATCACATCAGCACTGCTCTTGGTGAACTGGAACTGACTGATTGAAAACCAGTAGTACTCCCTTCACTCTGAACAGTAAACTCAGCTCTGCCTCAAACAACAAAATTAATGCCTTTCTCAATCTCCACATCAACTTTTGATCCTCCGTGGGATTCCTCAATTTTATTTCCAGACAAACAAAACCCAATCTGTCATACGCCATTTCCAATCTCTTGCAATTTAACAGCAAGCCTGGCATTCAGAACTGGAAATAGTCCAAACATCCCTGGAACTATCTCAACTCAACCAAAGAACTGGCCTTAAGTCTCCAAAACCCATCCTTTCAATACAAAATAGAAGTCTATAGTGATTCCAACAGTGGTCATGACCTGGAATCACAAAGAAGTCACACTGGGTACATATCTTTGCTCTGCAGATGTCCAGTCTTCTGGAACAGTAAACTTCAAGCTTCAATTTGACTGTCATCCACCAAAGTTGAGCTCAAGGCCCTTGTTCTGGCCACACAGGAGTAGATTTGGCTTTTGCAACTCCTCCACAAAATGAATACCTCTGTAGAACACACCTACTTCTCCTTCATTTAAAATAAAGCCCTAAACAACCTGTTAAATCAAGAATCTCACCATGGATCACTGAAACATGTTGAAAACCAAATAAAGTGGTTACGGGAGCAACGGGAAAATCACTCCCTGATCACTAATCTCATCCAATCAAACTAGATTCTTGTTGATTCTCTCACAAAGGCAGCTCTTTGTTGTTCTGTACCAAATCTCATGTCCTCCATCATGTCCCCTCATATCTGATCACAGCGGTTTGTAATCATTTATCACCATCCAGAAAACTGTTGTGACTTCTCCAGCTCTGGTGCAGGATCCTCAAATCCAGAGCATCTATGGTTTCTACGCTTCTCCCTCCTCCACTTATTTGTCTCAGGCCGCTCTGACTATTTTACAAATGGTTGGATCCTCCCACTTCCGCTAAAAAATCACCATCTTCTCCTATGCCTCATCTCATTGCTTCACCTCCACTACTTCCTGCGCTATCTCCTCACTCCTCAAAGCTTCCAATAACCTACCCAACTCATCCACCTCTTCCCAAACCTGTTAAATCCAATCCCAGCTCATAATTACCTTCATTACCTTCACAACTTGTTCTTGCCTCCAATCTCATCTGTTTCATCAACATTCCAACTCATTTGATCAGACATGAGGTTTCTACCAACTACTTCTCTCAGCTTAATGTTCTCACCAAACCCTGCTATTTTTACTACAGGCTCTCCTTCCTCCTGTTTCTTCCTTTCTTTTCATTCTTCTTTCTCATTTCTTGATTGAATGTCTGTCATTTTCAGTCAGGATTATTTGGGGTAAGAATTTTCTTTATTCTTTCCTTGCAAATCAAACATTCTAAATCTTGTATGCTTCTGATGTTTTTTTCAGACCATTTGTCTTTGTAGGCAATCAAATACAGTATTTACCGGAAACTTATCACAAATGAATTAATCCTGAATATTGTTTTAAATTTCATCAAGAGAGGCAAAACTGGGACCGCCCTGGCAATCATGGGAAGGAAAACGGTGTCCATTAACTCAACAAAAGGCAAATCAAGCTCCAAAATGCTGCATGCACACCTGATGCTTTTGTGAATTTACTCTCAATGGGAGTTCTTCTAACAAAGGGAGCCAAGATCATTGTCAATAACCACTTGAGACAGCCCACCTTTGAGCTCACCCTGATTTGTTCTTTTGCTTTACAAGGTAAAATAGTCAAAAATCTTTTGTACTTCAACATACCTTCAACTCAGAGCTACCACAGCGCTGGCAATCCTGATCTGGAAATTATCAAAAATCTACATCTAAAACTTGGCCATGTTTGGATTGAAAGGATGTTCAAATACCTGATAAAACCAATCCCATCATAAATCAAAAGCAAATTCTCATTCCCTTGCTGCAAAAAGAGAAAGATCACACAAGCAGGCTTCAATTATTCCTCAACCAGAGCTGAAAAGGTCTTTCAAAAACTTCATGCAGACCTAATCAGACCAATCACACCATTATCAAAGGGAGCGTATCAATACTCTCTTACTGTAGTCAATAATTTCAGTGGGTATATCAGTTCATTCCCTTCAAGAAACAAAAGAAACACCACCAAAACAATCAAATTTTTACTTTTCAAAAAATTGAACAGGCTTTCTTATAAATACCCTTCAGATTTCTGCTGAAACGGCGGGGGTAAATTCATCAATGGAAACTTGACTAGATTCTTCAAAAAAAAGAAATAAGCTTCACTTTCTCCAAACCCTGCCACCCAAAACAATACAGAGGGCCAAAAGAGAAAATCAAACCATTTCTGGATCAGTTTGAGTCAATTTCTCATCCTTGAAACTCATAAAACACTATTGGAACAAAGCAATCAAAAGCTAATCCCTAGCCTCAAATCAACCAATTTCAAAGGACTCACACCATGGGAAATTCATTCACAGATGGGTACCTACAACCTATAGGGTTTAGTTTTTTTTTTATCTTGATCTTTCAAATCACTCACCAAAGAAATTCAACAAAAAAGGCCCACCAGGGATACTCATAGGGTACACTCCCAAGCTTCTGTCCTATTTTGTCTTGACCAACTTGAGAAGTGTCATCAAGACTAACAACTTTAATTTCATCAATACCTCACTGCAAGTCTTGGAAAAATATCATGCAGCTCAAGAAGAAACTCAAGAAATCCAAATACCATCTCCACCTTATCACCTGGATACCCCAACACACTATTATAAATTGAGCCATCAATTAAAGTGGAATCTGAAGAGGAAAAATCAGAAATTGGAAACAACAAAGAGGAAGTGATATAGCAATTGATTCCCAAACCACAATTACTCAGAAGTTGTCACAGATTGAGACCTCCAGAACACTATGGATATTACTGTTAATTAATTCAAAAATAGGCAAAAGAAGCACTACAATCACCTGCCTGGTTAAAATCACTACACAAAGAAATGAAAACATGTGAAGAATTCAAGGTATGGGAAGATTAAAATGGACCCAAGCCCAAGAACATACTCAACCTTACCTTTGCATTTTAAATTGGAGATAATACCCATGGAGAGGCTCCAACATTCAAGTCAAGAGTCTGTGTAAAGGGCATCAATCAGAAATATGTAATCAACTACTTTGAAACCTATGCCCCTACTGGAAAGTTTGCCTCCCTCTGGGCCATCCTTCTGCTTGCCATCAATCATAAACTTGAGACTCTGAAATTCAATTTCAAGGGGGAATTCTTACATTCCCCACTTGATGAAGAAGTCTTCATTCAACAACCAACTGGGTCTTCCAGAAGAACCCCAATCCTCAAGCTCAACAAATCCCCATGCAGACTCAAAAAGGCAACAAAAAACTGATACAAGATGCTCAGAAAATGGATTCAAGAACAAAGATTCACCCCTCAGAGGCTGATCTTTTCCTATACCTTGTAAACAATTGAAAATATGCTATATTTTCACATGTAGACAATCTACTGGAAGTTGGAAATTTTGATAAATTCAAGGAAGTGTTTCCAAGAAAATTGAAAAACTCATTGGCTCATCCACCCAATAATCTGCTTGGAATGAAAGTCAAAAACTCAGCCAATTGAATAAAACTTTCTCTTTGTCTGCAAACCAAGAAGGGGATGGCAAATTTGAACCTTACAGAATGCAATCCAACAAGCACTGCCTGTACTCTGGGTATACATCTCACTCTGAAAATGTGGAAGATATTTAAGAGTTCAAGAAACTTTCCAGCCTCCTGGATTCCAAGATATTTGCTATCTTTTAGCTACAAGAGTTGATAGAATAGATAATAAACCTATTATTATAAAAATTCAGCAATAATCTGTAAAATATTTGGATAAAGAAAATGCAAGGTAATGTGGTTTGGATATTAATGATCATAATTAATCAATATTGCCAAGTTGAATATTAAATAAATAAAAATATGGTCCACAATTTTTTTGGGGATCTTCAACACTTATTCTTCAGTAAATTTACTTTAAAATAGGTAGACCTGGTTACTTTGGAACCTTTACTTTATATTCTTAAAGGAGTTATTTCCCAAAGATTATATATATGTATAATAAATGGTGGAGTGGATGGGCTTTTTAACCCAGATTCAACAACAGAAAAATGATAATAAACTCACTGTTATGTTATTTAATCCTTTGGGTACCTTTTTGGGACGTTTACTGATGGGTTTAACCTGTATCTGGGGTTAAGAGGTTGTTCAGAAGTTTAAATTGATAAAAAGGGTTTGGGAAGGATTATATTTATTGTACTGAAGCCATAAATCAATTAATTATCTCTTATAAGTATTTGATTACCTTACCACGGTTTCTGGAGGTAAAATAACTGGTTCTGGGGTCTCAATCACCTCAAAAAAGTTTCCTTTATTTATATCTTTTTGGGTCCCACTACTGTCCTTCTAAGGGCTATAGGGGCTCAAAGGGACGGGTGCTAAGGCTAGCAGGGTAGCCAGTGGTAGCCCATCACTTTTACTTGGTGCTATAACATGCGTAGAATCTAGTTCCGTTATAATTGTGGCCAGCAATTAGCTTAGGCAAATGTGCAGTATTTAAAGCAAAAGAAATGGTGGACACCTTGTGTCAATAATTGCTAATGGGATCTGACAATGGGGCAATACATTGGATGATATTGTTGATGAATTCGATTGGATGTTGAATGAATGATGGAAAACAGCAGGGAGAAGAGCTCCTTAAGTAAAAAAGATTGGCCTCTTGTGAGCCCATGATACAACAAGCCAAAAGGCAAATTTTCCGCCCCAAAAGAGCTCTACAGGCTCTACAGGCGTTGTTACTTAGTTTGGGCTACATCATCCCGCATGGCATCAGTCCCTGTACCCTTATAACCAGCCTATTCTGGTCATTTCTGGTGTTTCCACTGTAATGGGGCTGAACCATCCCCTTAGCTTTTCAAACCCCTGGCTGGTTGTCTGTTACAACCGGCACTGTTACCTCACATTCTGGCTGGTTGCCTCATGCAACCAGCCCCTGGCCATACAAATGGCCAAGTGGGACCCAGGAAACAACTGGGTCCTGTCTCAGACTCACATGGGGGGGTGTAACCGGCGGACATGCCGCCCCCCCTCTTTCTCTCAAATCCCTGCAGGGGGCGGTCAAATCCCCCTACCAGGGGCCCTGGAGGTTGATGCCCCCAGGGCGTTGTCAAGGTAAGTGGACTGGGGGGTTTTCAAATTCCCTCCAGTCCATTCCTCCTCCCCCTTGATAAAGGGGGGGGGGAGAGCGCCCCTTTTGATGGTGAAGGGGTGATCAAATCCCCCCATCACCGGTTGCCTCTCTGCAACTGGCCCAGCTATCCTCCTGGGAAAGGGGGTGATGAAATCCCCCTCTCCCTGACTGTTTGCCCTTCTGCGGCTGGTCGCTGGCTAGTTCAACCCAGCCAGCCTTCTCCTTCCCTCTTGCAATGGTGAGCAAGGGGAGGGAGGGGAGCCACATCTGCTGTGGTGACCAATCCGGGACACCACGGAAAAAAAAAAAAAAAAAAAAACGGAAAAAAAAAAAGAAAAAAAAGAAAAAAAAAATATTTTTGTCGGTTTTACCCCTATGGGTACCTTCATTTCCCCCATCTTTCAACTTCTCCCTGTCCTAGCGGTCTAGGACAGGCCTCTTGCCTGTCTCCCCGCTTTGATCCCCCCCCTCCTATGTTTAACTCCTACTTGTTGCGCTTGCGGCCCTGACTTTTGGCGACGCAAGCGATTGTCAAACCACCTTTGACAATCCCTTCCATCCTTCCTGATCCTCTCATCCAACCGACGCCGTCGCTTGTCGCGACGGTCGTCAACTATCATCCAATCTATCACTCCTACCATCCACTCATCCCTCCAATCCGACAACAACGACGACGATGACGGCCAAGACAACAACCATCAACTCAAACTCACTCACGCCCTCCTCGCCCATCATCTGATGCGACCAAAAACCGCAAGCGACTGCTCGCGGCTGTCGGAACCTTCACCCCGCTGTCGCCGCCAATTGGGCGACGACAGCCGTTGTTGACACCCGCGACCGCTGTCGCGGGTGTCCATCTGGTTGCCCGCGGTCATTCTTGACGCGGGCGACATTTCTTTTTTTTTCCTCTCATGTCATCTTTTTTTATGTTTTCATTTTCCCGCACCTATTTGTAGTATCTCTTGTACATAGTATACAGGGCCTCATGTCTATAAAAGGAGGGGCTCTCCCCTGCCTTTTGGCCCAGCATCCTATGAGACCATCATCATCTCATCTCATCTGTTTCCCCATCATCATAATCAACTTATCCGTGGGCATCCTTCCCCACTTATCTGAGCAACTTATCCGGGTATATCCATGATTTCCCCTTGATCCTTTGAGCCTCCGTACTCAAACTCTGTCCCTTGTGACCTTGATCCTTATCACCAACCAATAGCCTTGCTGGTTGAAGAAGAATTCCTGTCTGAATTCTTGGGTGTGTTATAACCCTCTGATCCCTTTTTCCGACCATACTGGTCTTGATCTCTCCTTGATCATCTTTCTTGAGCCAATCACGTTTGATTGAAGAGGTTTTATTAAGCTTAAAACCTGGAGTGTTATACCTCCCTTCTTCTTTAAGGTTGAATTTTGCCATGCTATTCTTGAGTCCCTTGAGAAGTGTTGGGATATTCTTGCTCGAATTTGTTATTGATTTGCTTCTAGAGCTTCATAAAGAAATTGCTTTTGTTTTGTTCAGCCTCCCAAAGTTATCTTGTACCCTTCCAGCGCTTGATTGCGGAGAGTTGGGCAGGTTCATTGAGAACCTGGAGGTTGGTTGGGATTGATTTGATCTTTCCTAATCAGCTGCTGACAACCAGAGTTATTAGCTTGTGGGCGTTGTTACTTACAACTGCCTTGTTCTATTGAACTCTGAACAAACCTTGACTTATTTGTCCAAGTCTTTACCTGCACCATCTTGCCTCAGATAGTGTGGTTTCCATTGCTACCAACAACTCTTATCCTCTTCCCTTACTTTGATTTCTCATCCATAAGGTTCTGGACCTTGATTCCGGTTACATTTAAATATTATTGTAACTCCTAGGAGGGCAGCCTAAACAGCACCTTTCCCCTCCACAGAACTGCCACGGCTTAGAACCGTTTGGAGTCTTACATTTGGTCCCCCGGGCCGGGATCAAACCAGAAACCTTGGGATTTACAGTCCCAAGACATTTAAAATCAACCTCAAAACCCAATCTTTTTTTTTTTCCTATTTTTTTCTCTTCTCAAATCTGATCCGTGGAGGCAACTTATCCTAGAAGTAAGTCCTCCCAATTTGTGCACCGCTTGGGCAAGATACTTGTTGTTTTTGGCGAAACCCTACTCTTGCCACACTCGTGAGCCACTTTGGAAATCTGCTCTTTGGATCCCCTAGGAACTCTGTTATTCGATATGGCATCTTCCGCTACTCCAACTACCTCTGTCCGACCTAAGATGGTAAAGATCAAACCTCAGAACAAGAACTTAGGCTTCAACGGTACAAATGTCAAGCAATTCTTGGACTCCTACAAAATGGCTGCTGAAGTGGATGGAGCTAGTGAATTTGATATGGCTTATCAGTTGCAATTCTTTATCTCCTCTGATGAAGTTATGGAGGTAATTGAGTCTTTTGAGGGATTTGAATCCCATAACTGGACGCTTCTGAGGAAGGCTATGTTGGCATACTGGGGTAAAATAGATGTGGCTAGGTTTACTCTGCAGGATTTGGATGCTCTGGTTTCTCAGTGAATCTCCAATGGTGGTATTTCTTCAGCCTCTGAATATCAGATTTTTAGGAAGTCTTGGGATCCCATTCAAAACTATCTTATCCGAAACAATCACATTGACACAGTGGACAAAATTTGAGCAAAGTTCTTCCAATCTTTTTCGTTGGCTGTGCAGGAAAGGATTAAAGAAGAACTGGTCAAATCTGGATCCATGATTACCACCAGGGATAATCGATTCAAGCTCCCTGTTTTTCTCACCCTTAGGAGTACTGTGGATAAAGTCATGAAAGGTCAAACTGCTCTTACCTTTGAAAAGCCTAGAACTACTGAACCGTTCCATTCTCCTTCTTTTAAAGATTCAAACAATATTATGATTAAAATGGAGGCAGATTGTAGGCCTAAAGCAGATCCTAATTCCAATCGAGAATCTACTACTATAGATGAAATCACCAAGTTACTTAGAGCCTTTGAGAACAAAATAGATCAAAAGATTTCTTTGCTAGCTACTCCTAAAACTCCTTCTTCTGTCCCCAAATCAACTCTGGTCTGTTACTACTGTCATAGGGAAGGCCATGGAACCGGACCATGCCAAGAACTTCAGAAGGACCTAAAGGAAAAGTTGGTAGAGCAGAGGGGGAACAATTACTTCCTCTCTAATGGTGCCCTAATCCCTTTTGACTCGTCTTGTCCTATCCGACATGTGGTGGCCTCTTACCAGCCATCACCTCCTGTGAAATAATCTCTTGCTTCCTTTGAATTTCGATCATCCTGTGGTACCCTCCAACCTTGGTATCCTCCAGCTATTTCTTCCTCTAGTCTTGCTGGGACTACTTATCAATCTGATCCAGCCAGGAAACAACATGAGGAACCTAAACCTCATAAGGCTCCTTCCTTGCCAACTTCAATCCTTTGAAAACCCATTAAACGTCGATCATCACTTGAGCCTCCTTCCTCTGATGTAGAAGACATGGAGGTGGAAAAGGAACCACTCATGGAAAGGTTCCCAGATCACCCTGATCCTTCTCCCTCACCTCAACCTTCTAAGCCTATCTTAGATTCTGCTTCACCTGAACTTCCTCCCTCCACCCAGCCCAAAGTTTGATTTGAAAGGGGCATCTCCAAGGATCACCCCAATGCTGTGGAGGGAGTATTAAAGAAAATTTCTTACCTCAAAATTCCTGATCTATCTGTGGCTGAACTGCTATCAATCTCTCCATCTGTTGCTGAAGGAATGAAGAAATGGGTCTCTCGTCGACGTGTGGAAATTGGCCCTGAAGAACTCAAAGTCTCCTCTGGCACTTTAATGGAGGACTCTGGTGGAACCAGTCCTTCTTTAGACTCCAACCTTTATTCCTGTCCCCTTGGCTTCCTTCCTTGTTATCTTGGTGACTCAGCTAAAACTTTTTCTCCTCTTGTGGATTCTGGATCTCAGCTTAACTTAATCTTGGATGCTATGGCCTGCAAGCTCAAACTTAGTACTAGGGTCAGCTTCAACTCTGCAGTGTATGGGATAGGAAATCAAGCTTGTGAACTGGTTGGTATTGCTGAAGATGTACCGGTCAGGATTGGTCGAAATATTGTTGGAACCTGCCACTTTTGGATCACTCATTTGGACAGTCCTATGATCTTGGGACGACCCTTCTTAATGGACTATGGTGCAACCCTGATTTTTTCTGATCAAGTTGGGGAGAGAATTCTTTTCCCTGATGCTGATGGCAGGAAAATTGAAGTTCCTCTTTGCTCTTTGGATTCTGGTTGTTGGGAAAGAGATTTTCCTGGTCATTCTCCCAAATCATCTTTTAAGGGGAAGCAGAAGGATAACTCTAGTTCCTCTCATTTTTTAGGGGAATAGTTGATCCTACTAATAGTTGTAGTTCTTTTCAGCCTCAGACTGCAACTCAAGGGTCAACTCCCATCCCTCAGGCTTATTTTTCATTCCTTTCATCATTCTCTTCTGAGCTCAAGAATATTAAAAAACAAAAACATATCAAAATAGAAAAATCCAAAAATATTTCTTCTCCATCTCCTTCTCTCTCTGGATCTGTTGTGTCTTCTTTTCCTTCTACTTTTGAGTCTGATCAATCTTCTCTCAGTTCCGGTTCAAATCTCCGCAATGAGTCTAAACTAGATCCTAATTGCAATTCCGTTTTTGGTGATTTTGGTATGAAGGAATATGGGCTTCAGTGGAGGCAATTTGGGGTACAAGTAAGTCCTCCCAATTGTGCACTGCCAGGGAAATCTTTTACCGTCATTTTCAAAACCCTACCTTGTGCCACACATGTGAGCAACGTATTATCTCCTGGTTCTCCTTTTATGGAAAAGGCACCCTTCAAGGATATTGCAGAACATCGGACTTGGAAGATGTTGGAACTTGGACTCAGCTTTTGTAATCAAGTCTCTCTGGTCAACTCTTGGAGGAAACAAGAACTTCTCTCTTTTGCCACTAAGTATAAACCAGTTGCTAAGAAGATCCAACCAGTCAACCAGCCCATGCCTCTCAACCTCAATCCTCCCCTTATGCGTCCTCCTCTATCTCGCAATCCTTACTGTGGTCTTCCTCAATCTCTTACTGGTCCCTTTGTGCCTAATGGACGGGTCACTGAAGAACGTCTGAAGGTGGTCAACTTTGGTCCAGATGGATGGCTTCTTCCTGATGAGTTAAATTTAATCAAAAATGTCTTATCTCTAAGGGAAAAATCTATTGCTTTCTGTGAAGAAGAGAGAGGTCTCTTGCGGGAATCCTATGGCCTCCCTTATATCATCCCTGTAGTTGAACATGATTGTTGGCAAAAGAAAAAGATCCCTATCCCTGCTGCTAAAGTTGACAAATTCATCAAGTTGGTCCGGGAACAAGTTTGAACTGGCCTGTATGAACAGTCAACTTCTAGTTACTCCAGCCCCGTCTTCTGTGTCATCAAGAGTAATGGTCAAATTAGAATAGTTCATGATCTTCAACCTCTTAATAAAGTTACTATTAAAGACTCTGGTATCCCTCCTGCTACTGAAGAATTTGTTGAATCCTTTGCGGGGAGAGCTTGCTATGGTCTAGGAGATATTATGGGTGGCTATGACAAACAATCCTTACATCCTATTTCTTGTCCTCTCACTACTTTCAATACTCCTCTTGGTCGGTTTCAACTTACTCAATTGCCTCAAGGAGCCACCAACTTGGTTGCAGTCTATCAGGCTCAGATGATGTGGATTCTCCAGGATGAAATCCCTGATCATGCTGGTATCTTTATTGACGATGGAGGAATTAAAGGTCCAGTATCTGACTATGATAATGAGCTCTTACCTTGGCATTGAGGAATTCGTTGTTTTATCTGGGAATATGCTACTACCTTGGAGAGGATTCTGTTTCGAATTGAGGAATCTGGCCTTACTTTCTCTGGATCCCAACTGGCGGCTTGTGTCCCTGCTCTGGAAATTTTTGGTCATGTGGTCTGCAAGGAAGGAAGAAGGATGGCACCAGCTAAAGTCAACAAGATCATCTCTTGGCCTACCCCAATCAATCCAACTGAAGTTAGGGGCTTTCTAGGTGTTGTCACTTATGTTAGAATCTTTATCCCATCTTCATCCGAAATCTGTGCACCCTTGCATTGTCTAACCAGAAAAGATGCTTAATGGATTTGGACCCAAGATTGTGAATGTGCTTTCCAGCTACTCAAAAGGATAGTTGGTAAAGACATAGTTTGAAAAAGATCTCTTATGGACCTGGAGCTGGCAAGATCAAGCTGGCTGTCGATTCTAGTTATCGATCTGTTGGGGCCGTCCTTACTCAGGAAGATGAAAATGGTTGGGACCGTCCTGCTCTTTATGAATCTTTCTTGTTTTCAGATGTAGAATCTAGATACTCCCAGCCCAAACTGGAACTCATTGGTGTGGCTTGAATGATGAAGAAACTTCAAACTGTTCTCTGGGGCCAACATTTTGAATTGCAAGTTGATGCTTGATCCATCATTGAAATGATCAACGCTCCCAGTCTTCCCAATGCTCCTATGACTCGTTGGGTTGCCTTTATCCAGCTTTTCTCTTTTGATATTGTTCACAGGCGGGGGAAATCTTTCACCATGCCTGACGGTTTATCTCGACGACCTCTTGGGGACAACAAATCTGATGTTGGAACCAATTTCAATGAAGAGGAACCTTTAATCCAACCTATTTTCTCTTTTTCTTCTCAAAATTATTCTGGCTTTCAACAAGGCTTCTGGCTTAAATTAGAGCAGTACCTTTCAACTCTTCAAAAACCTCCTGATCTCTCTGCTAAGGAATTTCGGTCTCTTAAACAAAAGTCTTCTAATTTTTTTGTTCAAGGCTCTAAACTTATGAAGAGAGGCAATCCTTGTGCTCTTATTGTTGTTACTATTCCCTCTAAACAAGATTCTATCCTTGAAAGTCTCCATGAAGGCCTTGGTCATTGTGGGGAAACCAAAAGTTATCAACAATTATCTGAACAATTCTGGTGGCCATCTTTGAAGAAATCTGTCTCCCAATGGTGCAAGAGTTGTGAAGTTTGTCAAAAACTTGATCTTAGGCGCCCAGCTGAAATTTGTTATCCTACTGGGGAGTCCACTGTCTTTGGAAGGATTTCTATGGATGTGGTTCATATTAAGGCAGGTGGTGCTAAGTACCTCATTGTGGCTAGAGATGATTTTTCTGGATGGGTTGAAGCAAAATTTCTTAAGAACCTTAGCTCTGAATCAGTGGCAGCTTTCCTCTACGAGACCTGGACAATGCGTTATGGCCTGGCTCAATCTTACTCTACTGATGGTGGCTCTGAATTTGGGGGAAAGCTTGATGAAATGATCCAATCCCTTCCTGGAAAACATAGAGTTACTACTCCTTATTATCCTGAAGGCCAAGGCATGGTGGAACAAGGCCATGCCCCTTTGAATGCTGCACTTGTTAAACTGGCTGGTGAAAGTGGCAAGAATTATCGCAAATTCCTTCCTCTTGTTCTCTTCTCTGATTGAATCTCAACCAAAAGGACTACTGGCTACTCACCTTATGAAATCATCTTTGGTCAAAGAGCAGTCCTTCCTTTGGATCTGGAAATGGAATCTTTCTTGGGTATCTCTTGGGAAGAGGTGTCCTCAACCACTGATCTGTTAGTTGCTAGATCCAAGCAACTGGAGCGAAGTGAAGACGTTCTTGATGAAGCTTATCAAAAGATGATGGAGTCCAGAGCAAAATCCGTCCAGTATTGGGAGGACAAGCACTCTAATCGAGTCAGGGAGCCCTTGAACCCTGGTGACCTAGTTTTAGCTTATAATTGATCTTTGAAAACCCAGTGGGGCAAGCTTTTCTCTAATCGTTGGAATGGCCCTTATTGAGTGGTTCATCAAGTTAGAGGTGGATCTTATGTTTTGGAGGAGCTGGATGGTACTCGGTTGGCCAGAAGGTTCTCTGCTGATCAAGTCAAGAATTTTCATTGTCGTGGGGGCAACTTATCTCAGAAGTAAGTCCTCCCAATTGTGCACCACCAGGGTCATTTGCTGCGTTTTTGATGTAAAACTCTACTATATGCCACATATGTGAGCACCTGGGACGCCCTCCTTGTTCTATTCCTGCCGCTTCTAGGGCTCATTTGGAAGAATCAAGATATTTTCCTCAACTCTTCAATTGCTCTCAAGATCAAGAAATGGCCAATCTTTGCTTCAATTTCTTTGTTCCCTGCCTTTTTTTTTAATCCCTTCAAATTTTAGATGCATACTAGGGACAGTCTGTAAGTTGGGGAGAGATGTGGTGACCAATCCGGGACACCACGGAAAAAAAAAAAAAAAAAAAAAAAAAAAAACGGGAAAAAAAAAGAAAAAGAAAAAAAAAAAATTTTGTTGGTTGTACCCCTATGGGTACCTTCATTTCCCCCATCTCTCAACTTCTCCCTGTCCTAGTGGTCTAGGACAGGCCTCTTGCCTGTCTCCCCGCTTTGATCCCCCCCTCCTATGTTTAACTCCTACTTGTTGCGCTTGCGGCCCTGACTTTTGGCGACGCAAGCAATTGTCAAACCACCTTTGACGATCCCTTCGATCCTTCCCAATCCTCTCATCCAACCAACGCCGTCGCTTGTCGCAAGGGTCGTCAACTATCATCCAATCTATCACTCCTACCATCCACTCATCCCTCCAATCCGACAACAACGACGACAATGACGGCCAAGACAACAACCATCAACTCAAACTCACTCACACCCTCTTCGCCCATCATCTGATCCGACCGACAACCGTGAGCAACCGCTCGCGGCCGTCGGAACCTTCACCCCGCTGTTGCCGCCGATTGGGCAACGAAAGCCGTTGTCGACACCCGCGACCGCTGTCGCGGGTGTCCATCTGGTTGCCCGCGGTCATTCTCAACGCAGGCAAAATTTCTTTTTTTTCCTCTCATGTCATCTTTTTTTATGTTTTCATTTTCCCGCACCTATTTGTAGTATCTCTTGTACATAGTATACAGGGCCTCATGTCTATAAAAGGAGGGGCTCTCCCCTGCCTTTTGGCCCAGCATCCTATGAGACCATCATCATCTCATCTCATCTGTTTCCCCATCATCATAATCAACTTATCCGTGGGCATCCTTCCCCACTTATCTGAGCAACTTATCTGGGTATATCCATGATTTCCCCTTGATCCTTTGAGCCTCCGTACTCAAACTCTGTCCCTTTTGACCTTGATCCTTATCACCAACCAATAGCCTTGCTGGTTGAAGAAGAATTCCTGTCTGAATTCTTGGGTGTGTTATACCACTTTGATCCCTTTTTCCGACCATACTGGTCTTGATCTCTCCTTGATCATCTTTCTGGAGCCAATCACGTTTGATTGAAGAGGTTTTATTAAGCTTAAAACCTGGAGTGTTATACCTCCCTTCTTCTTTAAAGTTGAATTTTGCAACGCTATTCTTGAGTCCCTTGAGAAGTGTTGGGATATTCTTGCTCAAATTCATTATTGATTTGCTTCTAGAGCTTCATAAACAAATTGCTTTTGTTTTGTTCAGCCTCCCACAGTTATCTGGTACCCTTCAAGCGCTTGATTGCGGAGAGTTGGGCAGGTTCATTGAGAACCTGGAGGTTGTTTGGGATTGAGTTGATCTTTCCTAATCAGCTGCTGACGACCAGAGTTATTAGCTTGTGGGCGTTGTTACTTACAACTGCCTTGTTCTATTGAACTCTGAAAAAACCTTGACTTATTTGTTCAATTCTATACCTGCACCATCTTGCCTCAGATAGTGTTGTTTCCATCGCTACCGACAACTCTTATCCTCTTCCCTTACTTTGATTTCTCATCCATAAGGTTCTGGACCTTGATTCCGGTTACATTTAAATATTATTGTAACTCCTAGGAGGGCAGCCTAAACAGAACCTTTCCCCTCCATAGAACTGCCACGGCTTAGCACCGTTTGGAGTCTTACACCGCTGGCCCCTGCTCCTGCGGCGCTGACCGCCGGTAGGAACTGGCCGGGCCTGCATGGGATCCCTTGGCCACCACAACAGCCCCGCATGGGCCAACCCAAGGGAGGCGAGTGGCCCTGAGCGTGCCGCAACATGGGCAGCAGCCCCAAATGGGCTGCAACACGGGATGCGGCACCAATGGGCCTCCCCAAGCCCAAAAAGTGAGTTTAACATACTTTGGCTGGGCCAGCCCGTCTGGCCAAGTATGTCAAAAAATAAACCTTGGGCCCAATTATGCCCATACAAGCCCATCTGGCTGTATATGCCCATATACCCCACTGGGCCCCATAGGGCCCGTGTACCAATAGGCCTGTTTTGTGAATAAACTCCAGAGTCTCTTTATTGCAGTTCAAAATATATATATGTATAGATAGCTCTTGTAATAGTAAACTTTGGTCAACAAGAAAGAAGAAGGAAGAGCAGTCACAGGTTGAGTACTGAGATAACAGAGAGCGTGTACAAATACGAGATTATTGACAAGAAGGAAACAGAAACGGAGTGACAGAAATGAGACTTGAGTTATCACCTTGGTCGAGTGCACTACTAGTGGTCTTGGCAGATTGATTGTAGGAGGAGAGGTTGTGAGTAGTTGCTCCTCCTTGATTCTGATGGGATGCCAGAGATGAGTTTGTGTGCTGTAATGGGCTTCAGGCTGACTGCTTGAGGATGACAAGGACGGTGGTTGGGTGAGGGACAATTATCAAAGTGACGGAGGGTGTTGACGTGAGAGGATGTTGGGGAACACTTGTTGGGCTGACATCGGGATTGCGGCCTGGTGGGGAACTGAGTACACTCGCGGAGCCGGTTGGTATGGCTGCGCGCAGGAGCTGCGGGATCTTTAGTTGACACTCCTCCTAGATTCCGCGGCGGTGAGGTGTAATTGAAGTCTGGCCTGGATTACCTTGACGTAACCAAGCGGCTTTGTAAGGATATCGGCAATCATCTTGTCCGTTGGCGTATGTTTGAAAGAGATTAGTGATTTTGATACCAGGTCTCTGATGTACTGAAATCTTATCTTGATGTGGCGGGATTTTGGATTCAATTGGGCTTCTTTGCTTATGAAATTGGCCCCTTGGTTTTCGTTCATTATCTTTGGTTTCAAGATTGAGATCCCAAGACCAATGATGAGGGTGGACAACCATCTGATTTGTTTGGTGCAAAGATTTATCGCTACAAACTCCGCCTCCGTTGTGGACTGAGCAACTATGGGCTGTTTCTTGGTAGTCCAACTGATTGGGTTACCGTATAATGTAACTACATATCCAGAGGTTGACTTCTGCGAGTTGATCAATTGACCGTAGTCGGCATCTGCCCAGCCGCATAGTTGATCTCCAGGATTGGTGGATTTGGTGAACAGGATCCCAGTGGAGGTGGTTCCTCTCAGGTATCTGAACAGGTGCTTAAACATCTTCCACTGGGCTTGCGTTGGTTTATTAGAAAACTGTGACAGGAGGTTGACGGTGAACTGTATGTCAGGTCGGGTGTGGATAGCCAAGTGTATCAGTGTGCCTAGTGCTTGTTGCATGGTTTTCACGTCAAATTCCGGTGATTCTTGTCCCACCACGTTGTGTATGTTCATAGGCGCGGGGGCTTTGACAGCGTTGGGCTGCTCAAAACCAAATTCCTTCAGGGCCTTCCCAGTGAAATCCCTTTGATGCATCCTGAGCGAGCCATCTCAATTCCATTCTAGGTTGTAGCCCAGATGTTGAGTCGGGCGTTCCTGGAGCTTAATTTTATACTTGCCCCCCAGAAGTTCCAGAAACCGCACGATCTCTGTCCAATTGTTGCCGACAATAAGGCCATTGTCCACATGTAGATGCATCCAAAGAGTTTTTGACTTGTTTACAAAGGTTGATTTGTCACCGACTGAAGAGCTGAGACCGAGTGAGAGCAGTGTTTTGGTGAAGTGGGTGCGCCAGCACCTTGGAGCCTGCTTAGTCCCGTAGAGGGATTTGTTCAGCCGCCAGACCCAGTCTTCTTTGCCGGGCGCCTCAAAACCGGCCACTTGAGCCACGTGAACCACCGCGTCAATGT
Organism: Puccinia polysora; assembly: GCA_025617555.3. Lineage (NCBI taxonomy): Eukaryota > Fungi > Basidiomycota > Pucciniomycetes > Pucciniales > Pucciniaceae > Puccinia > Puccinia polysora. The sequence goes on from CM062633.1 coordinate 2,478,895, forward strand.
TGCCATAGAGAAAAGCTGTTTCAACGTCGAATTGGAAGACGTGCCAATCATTTTGTACCACAGCCAAGAGAAGTACCTTGAGAGACTCGGTCTGGCCGACAGAAGAGTGGGTGTTGAGGTAGTGACGGGGATACTCCTGGTGATTACCAAAGCATACCCACCTTGATTTGCAACGGGTGACCTTACCGGATTCATTCTTCTTTCGCACCAGGCGCCACATGCCGCCGATAACTTTGTCATCGTCCGGCTTTGGAACCAGGGTCCCCGTTTCATGCATGAGCAGCAATTGGTTTTCAGCTGACATCGACTTGATCCACTTGGGACGTTTGTTCTGGTCGGCTAGAGCCTTATCAACCAAAACAACCTTGCTGATGAGTGCCTTGTCCGCATCGTTGTTTTCAATATGACTGCTACGTAGTCATCTGGCATGCGGGAGAATGGACGCTGGATCAATGTCTGCTGAGACGTTTTTGGGGGCCTTGTCAAAGTACGGCATGTAGGCATAGCCTTTGGGTGCCTTGAGGGGAGGATCTGGGTGGTCCCATTGGGAGACAGGTTCATTGACGGGCAGGGTGGGACACGGCGTGGCCACGGGAGAGGCCGTCAGCGGTAACGTTGGAGGCATTGAGTTGGCAGGAGTGGGCGTTGCCAAGGTGGCTGGGTGTGAGTGCAATCGACGGCCTGACACGGGAACGTGGACGGAGACAGACGTAGTTGCGGCCTCAGGGGGTGGTGGCATGAGTGATGCACACTGCGGCAGCGAGGAAGGGGACTTCTTTAACGACTGAGCGGAGTGATAGGGGAAGACTAAACGAGTCGGCGTAAAGTCTTGGCTTACCACAACCTTGCGCCTGTCAGGGTCCAGAAATCGGCCGGCATCCAAATATGGTTCATATCCCAGAAAGAGGAGAGGCTTGGATCTAACCTCAATCTTTGATGGGGGAGAGCCATGCACATGCACCTTGAGTCCAAACAGAACAAGTGTCAGTACGTTTTGGACGGGTTCTATGGTTGCATTCACCTCAAGTAACATGCTAACCAGCAATTTCCATCCCAACAACGCAGAGGGGAGTAGGTTGATCAGCATGGATGAGTACCTTGCGGCTTCATCCCAGTAGTTGATTGGCACATCTGATTGGGCAAGGAGGCAGCGTATTTTTTTAAGAATTGTCTGGTTGAATCGCTCGGCAAGTCCGTTTGTTTGCAGTGAGTCGGCTGGGCCTTGCTCAAGGACGGTACCACGCTTCAAGAGGAATTCGCGAATTTTTGTCAATCCAAACTCTCCACCACAATCGCAGTGCAGGAAGCCCGGGGTGACGTCAAGTTGGTTTCTTATCTCATGAATGTAACTGACGATCTTCTCCTCGGCATTGGATTTATTCTTCAGGACGTAAATCTTGTTGAACCTCGAGTAGTTGTCGATGATAGTCAGTATGTAGGATGACGACTGCTTGCACGGGGGCGTTATCTGTAGGATGTCCATGTGAATACGTTGGAACAGTTTATTCGAGGTGGGCAGCGGGTTTGAGTGCAACCTTTGCTTGATCTTGCATTCCAAGCATACGTTGCACCCATTTGAGGATGGAAAGGGTTTCGGAATGGGGAGCTGATGGAGTTGTAGGAATTTCCTTAGATAAACATCCAACGGATGTCCAAGGGTGATGTGCCAATCCACCGAGGCATTGGTCAAGTCGACAGCATTGATGTTGGGAGGAGGGGAATAGTACGAGATGTACAGGTTACCAATCGGCGGGAACTGATCAACTATTCGATCCGGGCGCTTTACCAGTACCGTGCGATGTTTGTGAACTACTCTTAAACCGTGGTCCTTCAGCTGGGTGGCCGAGATTAAGTTTCTAGGTACGTCCAGAGCGTAAAACACAGCAAAGATTGTGGTTCCGCCAATTTTCAGTTTCCTGACGTGAGTGACTTTGATGCACCCACCGTACGTACTCAGCTGTTTAGTGACTGGAGTTGGATCAAGAAGTAGCGATAGATTGCACACTGTTGATCTGGATGCTCCCAAGTTGTATACGAGTTTGATCCTGGGATCTTCTGGGACGTATGTGTTGTAGAGGGTGTCTTCACTGATTAGAAAACCACAGTCGTCTGGGTCAGTAGATTTATTGGCCACCACGAGGACATTGTCTGCTTGATCATCGACATGGGATTCCTCAGAGAAGTCCTCTTCCACGTTGATAGAGTGTTGAGAGCGTAGTTGCTTGAGTTCTTGATCTAGCCTTTCTATTTGGGCAGCCAGGGATGTTTGTTGAGTGAGTCAAGGGCAAGATTGTGGATTCTTTTGAGTTGGAGCCACTGAGCGGGAACGGAAGGAGGGAGCTAGCGATGGAGTGGGTTGTGGCTTTCTTACATCTGGCTGACGTGGGCATGACGGACTGCTGGATGCATAGTAACTGGAGTCTACCAAGTTAGATTCTTGTTGCAAGTCTTTGAGCAGAACTCTTGTGGAGACGGCCTCCAGTGTGAAGGGTTGAATATTGTATAGCGTCAAGGTGATACTAGAAATCATGTTGTCTTTTCTCAGACTCTTGATAAAGAAGACCGCCGCCAGTGCGGTTGAAACATTCATGATTTGGTTTTCGGCTGGTTGGCTGTTGATCATATCCGTTAGGTTTACGTATGCATCCTTGAACGACAAGGTGTGTTCTCGTAGACTTCTACCCGGTTTGTAAGTGAGATTCACCAATTGGATGAGGGCGTCCCCAATGACAATCAGCAAGTTTTGGCCACACTCGTTTGCAAGCAATTGGTAGGCCCTACTGAAGTTTGATTTGCTGGACTTCACGCAGGATAGTAGGTCTTGTTTGACGGAGTTCCTTAGCAGACTGAGAGCCAGCGCGTTCTTGCGACGGTAGGTTTTTGAGTGCAATTCGGCTTTGATCCATTCGTTGTCTAGGATTTCCTCGTGCCCTTTGCCTACAATTATATCCTCAAACGCTCTTTTCCAGTTGTGCCAATTGTGCCGGTTGAGCTTTACAATTTTTGACTTAGTCGAGTAATTGTCATCGGAGTCTTCCGAGTGGGGGATGTGTATGGGGTGTCCTTCGCCGTCAGCCATTGGACAGGGTACCTAAATTTGACGTGCTTTTCTATTCAAGAGCTATATGTTCTGAACCAAGAGTCGACTCTTGCTACCATGTGAATAAACTCCAGAGTCTCTTTATTGCAGTTCAACATATATATATGTATAGATAGCTCTTGTAATAGTAAACTTTGGTCAACAAGAAAGAAGAAGGAAGAGCAGTCACAGGTTGAGTACTGAGATAACAGAGAGCGTGTACAAATACGAGATTATTGACAAGAAGGAAACAGAAACGGAGTGACAGAAATGAGACTTGAGTTATCACCTTGGTCGAGTGCACTACTAGTGGTCTTGGCAGATTGATTGTAGGAGGAGAGGTTGTGAGTAGTTGCTCCTCCTTGATTCTGATGGGATGCCAGAGATGAGTTCGTGTGCTGTAACGGGCTTCAGGCTGACTGCTTGAGGATGACGAGGACGGTGGTTGGGTGAGGGACAATTATCAAAGTGACGGAGGGAGTTGACGCGAGAGGATGTGGGGGAACACTTGTTGGGCTGACATCGGGATTGCGGCCTGGTGGGGAACTGAGTACACTCGCGGAGCCGGTTGGTATGGCTGCGCGCAGGAGCTGCGGGATCTTTTGTTGACATGTTTCACCCATTTTGAGGCCAGTTTTCCCAAATCCGTGACATCCACACAGGCCCGTATGGTCCGTGTGTGTGTCCAATGGGTTTCAGAGGCCCACATGTGCATCCCATTTGGATTAAACTTATACGTAGCACACGTGTAAGTGCAAACGTATTTTAACAAGTTTCACAGGATAATAGAATTATTTTATGATTTAATTGAGTTTATTGGAATTTGAATAACACCTTATTTATCTACCTGATCTTTATTTCATTAATTATCCTTAGTAAATATTCCCAGTTTGTTGATATTTCTTCCTAGTAGAAATTCTTGCGGATAAACTGATGTAAGATAAGTTCTCATTATTTATTCACTGATGGGAGCAAAATGAAATTAATGATTTTGGTCCTCATTTTTGAAATTTTGTTCATTCATTTAAAATAATTAATTAAAAATATATTCTGTGGGAATATATGTAATAATTTTGCATATTCAATTTGCTTAGTGTGTCACGGCTATGTTGATATCTTGAAGTTCTCAAATTTTTAACTTAAAGATATTTCAAGAGATTTCTCAAGCTGTTGTTATCTATTTTCGACATTTATTGTTTTTTTATTATATTTAGTAAAAAAATGTAAAAGTTTTTTTTTGTATTTTTTTAGTCATGAGGTAGGTTTCTAATCATACTTCACTCACGGAGACATTTATTACAAATGTGGTATGTCTCCGTCTGATTAGTAGTAGGTTTAGGTGGTACTTCCAGTCTCCCACTGTTGTCAGACTGTCAGGCTAGCCTGTATTCCGGTGGCTGCGTACTTGTCAGATGCCAGGGACTGCATACCCAGCCTGTCATGTCATGTAGAAAGGGAGGCAGCGCTGCTTCTCAGCTGCACATGGGGATCTCAGTTGCTGCGGCTGTGTGTGCAAATGGTGAAAAATCACTTTTCCGCAAGTAACTCCTCAAATATACAGAATTCACAGATTCTGACTAAATTTTCACTTTGAAATCTATACATTGGGTTTCATGTGAAATAATAAAATGGCCAAAGTCTCAAGGCTGTGCCTTGTGGAAATTTTTCATTAATTATTTGAAAATATAAGGGATGGGAATTTGGTTTAGGTGTCAGTGATTGACCGTACCTTAATATTAATGGAGAATCAGAATTTAAAAATAATATTTTTGAGTTTATTTCCTCTTCCATTCTTATTTATTTCTTTTTTTATTTTTATGTTATTTTCTTTTACTTTTGCAGCTTGCTCTGTAATATTAGAAAGCCAAAAAAAAAGGATTAATTTATTGGTCACTTATTTGACAACTCAACTTCATTTCCGGAATTTCCTAGAAAGAAATAAGATATGCTGTTTTTTCTCTTGCAATATTTGCAGAAAACCCAGGGATTTCTCATTAAAAAGAAGTGCTGAAGTTCTGGAAATATCTTTCAAATTCCAAGGACCAGAACCTCCTCATCTCCAAAAAGAAAAACATGATCAATCTCCTATGCTAAATAAACTCCACCTGGGCCAATGATCCCGCTAATAATACTTCTCAAACTAGATTCATCTGTTTCTTTTGTGGATCTCCTCTGTTCTGAACCAGTTGCCTCCAAAGAAATTTAATTAATCATCAACAGAGGCTGAATGAAAGGCTCTCATAAATGGAAAACTAAAATTCAGATGGATCAATTACCTAATCCACAAGCTATGGAGACAACCTATCTAGCCCAGCATTCAAATTATTGATAATAAAGGCCTACAAAAAAAAATTAAAAACTTTGGAAGCAACTCAAAAATCAAGGTTAATTTACTTGAAGACAAAAGGGCTAAGCAAAGATGTTTATAAAAAGTAAATTTAAATCCAAATTTTCAATTCAGAACAAATGGTAGCAGATGGGCTCACCAAGGCAGCAAATAAAATTTCAATTCTTAGATTCATCCATCATGTTAGTACCTAGATCTCTGACACTTTTTGATCAAGAAGTACTTTTGAGAATACTAAAGCAAGCCATTCAGTCTATTTACCGCGCAGTATATTCTTTTATCACACCAGCCTGAAGCCCCCTGCTCTCCTTTCCCAATGCACATTCTCCATTTCTAGCTTAAGCTGGCTCAGGATGCACTTATGCTTGAAACATTGGACCAACCAATTCTCATCCTTTCATTATTTTCATCACTCTTGAACCACCATGTTATCTATTTCCTACTCATTCTCCAATTAACCCTCAACCTCCAACTCTACTACTTCCTTCAATCAATCAAGCCAGGAAGGACCTCAAGCTGGTAATGGTTGATTCAAACTTTTTGGAGCCCTCCCATCAATACCAACCATTTTTAAACAACCAAAAATCAGTCACAACTTGTCAGAAGTTCTCAAGGTTTCTTTCACTACCTAGAAGAACCACATGTACAATGAATCATCACCTGTCTCTATTTTAGAACCATTCATCTGACTTGAATCTTCTATTTTTCCATGTTTTACAGCTTCATAATTATAGTTTCAAACCATTCCATGTGCTGATTATTTAACTAATAAGATTTTTTTCCTGTTTGGTGAATATCTCTGTTTATGCTTCATGATATCCTTTTTTCAGTTGTAGATTGAAAGAAACATTTTCCATTTACTCAATTGTTCAAAATCAATCAGTGGTCCTGGTTTTAAACAATCTTTTTAAAAGTTAAATACCTGAAAGAATATCAGAATTCCTTCAACCTGTGGAAAAAAAATTCCAATTGAAGAACAGTTTTGTTGAATTGGATTTAAGGTATTTATTTTTGGCATCTTTTTCATTGTTTCAAAGAAATTTTTTGTTTCTCATTTTACTTGATTGTAATTTTTCTTTAGAATTTTCTTTTTGGTGGAATTTCATGACAAAAATCAATGCATCTCATTAAGACAACTCAAATTCATCATAATTATTAAAGTAATTTGATAGATCCTATTTACTCCCTTATATTTTTATTTCTCTTCAAAAAGCATTATTTGAATGCAGTTTTCTTGCAAGAAGTTTGGTACATTTTTTATATATTTGGTAAGATTTTATTGAAATCCCGTCAGAAATATTGAATTGTATCAAAGAAATAGGTTTCTGATATTTAATATTTTTGTTTTTTTGACTTTAATTGTTGCAGATATTGTTAATCTATTTCAAAATATTTTCATTCCCCAAATTGGATAGGTATATGTAGCATTTTTTTATTCTTTTTTATGTTTGGGAAAAAGGTATTTAAATTTCACCATAAATGTTCATTTTTTCTACATAAAATTGATTTTTATTGTTTTATTATTTTTCTTACATTGGTTGAACCTTTTTTCAAATCTGAGTTCAGATTTGAATTCCTTGTAAATAATTCATCCCAAAGAGACCCCACAGGTGGTCTAGAGGCCTTTTTTTAGCAACTAAGCTCCTGGATTAATGCTTCCAGCACTTTGTGAGGCCAACAAATCCTCAAACAGTGTTTTCCCCCAACCCAGGGACTCTTTCAAACCTCCAAAAGGCGTATGAAATCTTAAAATATCTGAACTCATACCTTTTTGGCATATGAATAAGCTTCTAAGTTTTACATGCCTTCCTGAGGTGGGATAAAAGGCAAGAAATTTTGAATTTAGTGGAAAATTAATATATCCATGCCTTTCTCCATAATTGGCATGATTTAAACAAAAAAAGCAAATTAAAATGATCCATTTTTCAACAATAGCCATGGATTTAGTAATTTTGAATGCATTATTTTATCCTGGTCCCCTTCTTTGTTGTAAGGAGCACTTCTGAACCCTCTACTTGGTTTTAAAATAATTAAAAAAAGGAAAATTTGGCTCTCATCTTTTTGCAGCTTAAATGGGATTCATTTTTCTTGTAAATATCTGGCATGGACAACACAATCATATTTAATGACTTTTTTGCGCATTGGAATCCCAATTATAAAAGGAAATAAGGATTAAAAAACCTTTTATTATAATTTCCTCAGAGTACTCTTCCTTCCTTAGAACTAAAATTACAAATTTTACCCATTAATTTCATCAAGTTGGATATACATTTTTTACCAAAGGATTTTTGATATCCTGAGCTTTCTTCACAATTTCTGCTTCAAAACAGTTATTTTTTTATTTTTAGCTGATTGAACTCTGAAGTTCAATTTAATCATAATGGTGGCTAGTAAAGGTCATATTTTGAGCTCCTTAAAATTACCTCATTATTCCAATAATTTGTAATCAATGCTATTATAATTATGGACATCAATTAGCTTAGGCAAATGAGCAGTATTAAAAGGAAAAGAAATGCTGGAAACCTTGTTTCAATAATTTCTGATGGGCTCTCACAATGAGGCAATACATTGTATGATATTGGTGATGAATTTGATTTGATGATGAATGGATAATGGAAAACAGCAGGGAGAAGAGATCCTTAAGTACAAAAGATTGGCCTCTTGTGAGCCCATGATACAACAAGCCAAAAGGCAAATTTTCCGCTCCTAAAGAGCTCTAGAGGCTCTACAGGCCTGATTACTTGGTTTGGGCTACATCAGCCCACATGGCATCAGTCGCCGTACCCTTACAACAAGCCTATTACAGTTATTTCTGGTGTTTCCACCTCAATGGGGCTGAACCAGCCCCTTAGCTGTTCAAACCCCTGGCCGGTTGTCTATTACAACGGGCCTGTTACCTCTCATGCTGGCTGGTTGCCTCATGCAACCAGCCCCTGGCCATATAAATGGCCAGGAGGGACCCAGGACACACCTGGGTCTGGTCTCAGACACACATGGGGGGGCGGTGTAACCAGCCGACATGCCACCCCCCCTCTTTCTCTCAAATCCCTGGAGGGGGCAGTCAAATCCCCCTACCAGGGGCCCTGGAGGTTGATGCCCCCAGGGCGTTTTCATGCTAGGTGGGCTGGGGGGTGGTCAGGTCCCCTCCAGCCCGTCGCTCCTCCCCCTTGGTAAAGGGGGCGGGAGAGCACCCCTTTGATGGTGGGGGGTGGTCAATTCCCCCCCCCCCACCGCCGGTTTCCTCAATGCAACCGGCCTAGCCACCTCTTTTGGTGGGGGGGTGATCAAGTCCCCCCCACCATGACTGGTTGCCCCTTGCAACTGGTCGCTGGCTGGTTCCATCCAGCCAGCCCTCCCCCTCCTCCTCGCGATGGCAAGCAAGGGCAGGGGGATGAGCCGGGGCCACCAGCCCCGCGGCGGCCACCCATTGAGGCAGAAACAATGGGCTCAACAACCGCGACCGGGGTGGGGGGGCCCATTTTGAGTCCCCCTTCCCCCTACAATGGCCCCGCGCGGGCTGTAAGGCGCCATAGACGGGCTGTAAGCAAAATCATTGGCCTTGAGTGGGCCACAACACGGGCAGCAGCCCCAAATGGGCTGAAACATGGGCGGCGGCCCCAATGGGCCGCCCCCAAGCCCAAAAGGTCAATTTAACATACTTTGGCGGGCCAGCCCGTCTGACAAAGTATGTCCAAAATAGACCTTGGGCCCAATTATACCCATGCAAGCCCATCTGGCTGTATTTGCCCATATACCCCACCGGGCCCTTTAAGGCCCATGTACCAATAGGCCTGTTTCATGCTTTTTGAGGCCCAAATCCCTGACATCCACACAGGCACGTATGGTTCATGTGGGTTTCCAATGGGCCGCAGAGGCCCTCATGTACATCCCATTTGGATTAAAATCATACGTAGCACACACATTAGTTCTTATGTATTTTAAAAAATGCTTGAAGAAAAAGGAATTATTAGAGTCTTTAATTACTCTTTGCCATAACATTTTTCATGGAACTTCAGCTGTTGAATTCAATAAAATACCTCTTCATCACTCATGAAATCAAAATACAAAACTTACAGGCCCAGATCATGTTGGAATAAAATCCCTTCATCCCCTCATCTTGCATCATTTCCTTCCTTTACTTATATTTATCATTCTATACACAGTACAACATCTGTTTCCATCTGTTCATGATAAAATTTGAATTGGTCACCAAGACCAGGCTGAAATGCATTCCAACAAAATTACAAAAGATGAGTATGAAATCTTGAGAGATGTATGAAATACAAAACCACCAACAAGATTGCACTGGAAGAGGACTGTTAGTCTGAGGATGTTAAAGAATTGAGATATGAGGTAAGACTTGAGATATAAGGGCCAGTGTAAGGAGTGACTACGCCAGTTGAGATGTTGCAGTAGATGAGAAGAGGTGCCTTTAATAACTAATGAAAGAAGATTGGGTGAGTGAGATGAGCAAGAAGTTGAGACTGCTTGCTCTGGAACTCTTACTGATTAAACTGGCTGCCTGACTTGAACGCGTGATTGAAGGCAATTGTTGGTTTGAGCGTTTGATAGGTTGTTGGAAGATCTTGAGGATTGTTGGAGATGGTTGACTTGAGTTTTTGAGTTGATTGATTTGATTTGATTGAAGTTGCAATTTTGCACTTGTGAGCATCCAAGTGAGAGTGGGATTGACTCTTGAAGTTGATGACTAAATGTGGAGTATTCACAGTCACCGTGACTACAGCAGATAGTGTGCTTTGGATACTTCACTCAGATACTATACAGGGTCATGGAATAGATAAATAAAAAATAGAGATAGAAATAAAAACATAAAATTATAGGAAACAGACTAAGACACAACATGAAATGTGCAGAGCAACACAACAGCTTGATACTAAGAATTCAACATGCCCCCACAACTTTGTGTTCAGTGAACAATGGAGCTGAAATCATTTATCAGCCTAATTTTTGAGGTTTTGTTGGCCGCTTTGGTAATTGCATTCGCGCTCATGGAGGGAGACAGGATCAATGTAACATCTATGAGACCAGCTTTGAAGTTGTTTTGAAGACTCTTAGTTTTCATTTCTATTTTTTGGCCTTTGAGAACGAGCCAAAACTCTTGATTTTGTCATTGAGGCCTTTATTGTTAATTGAATGGAAATGAAATCTGAAGTTGAGGCGGTAGATGTCTTTGATCAGTCTCTGAAGCCAGTGCGCTTCCAGATGACATTTAGAAAGGGAGACGCATTTGGACTCAGTTGAAGAGTGTGTGATAGACTGCTGACATTTGCTGGTCCAGTATAATGGGCTCCCTTTGAAGGTGCAAATGAATACACTCTGCAAGATACAGATTTCAGGATCATGTGATTGACGGATGACCAATTGTTAGTGTCAGATTCTTGGTACCGGATAGATAGCACCAAAAGTGTAGAACTTCTTGCCAGTGACTCAGACCTGGCAGTTTGGAGTGTCTTGCTAGGATAGACACAGAAAAGCTGATATCCGGATGTGCCAGGAAGGCAATGAAATTCAGTCTCCCTATAGAAGAGCAATAATTCATATTCAGAGCCAAAAACTTGGCGTGGTTGTCATCATCGGAAGTCTTGAGATGAAGACCTGGTGTGAGTGGTGTGGATAATGGCTTACAGTCAATCAGGTTAATTTGTTCAAGCCCTTTTTCAATATGCAGGGGTAAGAATAAATGAATTAGGCCATTGCTTTGCACTACTTTCATACCAACAAGCGTGTTGGGTGGATGAGCCAACAAATTTTTTAACCTACCAAGAAATTTTTCTTTGAATTTTTTGGTGTTTCCCGTCACAATCACATCATCCACGTGAAAGAATAAAACAGTCACCTTGTCATCTCCCACGTAGAGGCACAGATCACAGTCAGATTCCTTGAAAACTTGATTTTTTATCCACTTGCTTAGCATTTTGTACCATTTTCTTAGCGCTTTTTTGAGCCCATATAATGATTTATTTATTTTTAAGTACTTTGACATTCTATTACATCCGTATGGCGTCTTGATGAAAACCTGTTTGTCAATTTTGGAATGAAGGAAGGCACCTTTTACATCCAGTTGAAGGATGTTGAGTTTCTTATCTGCTGCATAGTTCAGGAGGCCCCTTAGAGAGGCAAATTTACCTGTTGGAGCATATTTATCTAAATATTCAAGGCCATACCTCTTGTTAAACCCTTGAACGCACAGCCAAGTTTTTAAAATTGGAGCTTTGCCATTGGCATTGATTTTGATTTTGAACACAGAAACTGTGTTGAGAGGATTGGTGACCACGCTCTTGTCCACGTCCTCCCAAACACCTTGATCCTCTATTGTGCCGAATGCTTTTAGGGCCAATTCCTTCCATTTGGGAATGCTCATTGCCTCCTCAAGAGAAGTTGGTAATTTATCAGCTAAAAAACCGTATCTTTCAGGTTTGGCCAGAGTTTTTCTGTCTCTCAGGTTTGGTTGAAGACGCTCCTCCAATTCCTTGTTAGTGTCCAATTCTGTCTCCTACTTGGACTCATCTTTCACAGTTTCAAGAGGCTTGAATTTGACTGTTGTTGTATTGTCAGTTTGGGGATTTGTTGGGTTTCTTGATTTGGATATGTTTGGCTCAGTGGTGTTTGAGTTGAACTCATCCGTCTCAATCAAAACCTTGATGGGCTTTTGAGAGTTGAAGATGACATGCTTAGTGTCCATGATTTTTCCTGTGGGCTTCATGATCTTGTAGGACAGGATTGTTGGATTGAATCAAACCAGGATCCCCGGCGCGCCTTTCTTGTTGAACTTTGACTTGATGTCAGTGGAGTTGAGTCAATAGATGACCCCTGTCCCAATTGGTTGGATGTAGCCAGTTGGTAGATCTTTCTTGTGCATTAATACCCAGGGTGATACTCCGTCCTTCTCTTTTTGTATTTGGTTGAGCATGAGGAAAGAGCCGCGTACAACTTCATGCCAGCATGACTTTGGCAAACTGGCATTGGAGATGATCGCTCTGGCTGACTCAATGACGGTTCTGTTTGATAAATTCTGTGATGTTGTTATTTAGAACTAAGAACCAGCATGACTGAACAAAATAGAGTATGTAGGAAATCAAGAAGACATGAATATAAAAAGATTAAAAGGATAACAGGAAAATTAAAGGAAAACAGGATCCTACAGCTAGAGCCAATTGTAAGGGTTAGCGTAGGTAGTTTGGGCAAGATGACATCGTCGAGAAACTTGGAATGATAGGGCGGTGACTGGTATTTGGAAAATAGATAGTCAGTTGACTCTGCATGATCCTGCGGAGGTTTGAGATCTTACCAGGCAGAGATTGATGATGATTCAGTCTTGAGGTCGAGATATATGAAGTGAAGAGATAAAAAAAATAAAGTAGACTTGGAAAAAGGAAGGAGAGATGATTCAATTGAATAGATCAGGTTTTGGGTGAGTTTATATTTTGATTTTGAGTTCAATCATGATTGGAGATGTATAGTGATTCTTGGTTTGGAGTTTGGGCGGAGTAAGAAGAATAGAAAAGAAACCAGAAGTGGATGATAAAGAATAAGTGGAGGGATTCCGGTCAAAATAGAAAAAGAAGGGGATGAGAACGGAAAAAAGAATCTATTTGAATGTCCCCAAAGACTGAAGGGCGTGAACCTTCTAACCTTCTTCTGGTGACACTTCACCTTGTTGCGTGGAGCTGTTGTGTGAAAGTGAGCGCTATGAAGTCCAACATCTCAACACCCCTCGTGACTGGTAAGATGAGAAGGTACATTGAGGTTATGCTTGATGTCGTAGAAAATCCTTTTCTGGAGACGGTTGAGTATTTGGATCGAGGTTACCTTAGTTAAAGAATTGGCCATCATTTCATCAGAAGAAATGAGTGTCAATTCGTATTTTTTGAGCAAATAGTCTTCCCTCAAGCCTTTAGTTTTGATGTCGATATGTCGAGATTTTGAGTGGGACCCAAACCTTTTTATTTTGTCATCGAGACCCTTATTATCGATGTAGATCATAGGCTTCACTGAGGGATTAAGATATACCTCGCCAATCAAATGAGATATCCACTTCAGTTCCAAATAGCAATCCAGCATAGCATTCAGTTCGGACTTGGTGGATGAATATGTTATGTTTCGTTGTCTTGATGAGTTCCAGATGATGGGACTTCCATAGTGAAAAATGATGTAGCCTGTTTGAGATTTGCGGAACACAGGATCATCGCCCCAGGTTGCGTGGCTATAGCCAGAAACAACTTTTTTCTTTGGATTGTATTGCAGAACTAATTTGAGATCTTTTGTGGTTTTCAAATATTTCCAAACCTTCTTAACCTCTCTCCAATGCGTGAGACCTGGTTTAGTATTAAACCTAGCCAAGCTCGATACCGCAAAAGAGATATCAGGTTGAGTATATTGGGAAATGTGATTCAAGAGGCCAATCGCAGATTGGTAGTTGATATTAAGTTGAGTAAATTTGGCGTGGTCCTCATCTGAGGCGGGTTTGAGATGTAGATTTTGGGTCACAGGGGAGTTGACAGCGTTGCATTCGACGAGTCCTAACTCCTCAAGTCCGCAATTGATATGATTCGGTTGGCTAAACATAATCTTGTCATCCTTGAATTCCATCAGCATTTCAAGGATTGTGTTAGGGGAGTGACAAGAAGAATTAGTGAATTTTTTTAAAAAAATTTTTTCAAAATCATCCTTTCTTCCCACGTGGATCAGGTCATCCACATGAAAATATAGGACCTCTCCAGAGTTTGGATTGAGAAACAGATATGGGTCACTAGTCGATCCATGGAAACCTTGAGATTTGATCCAAGCAGTAAGAGTATTGTACCAGTTTTTCGGTGATTGTCGGAGACCATATAGAGATTTCTTTAGTTTTAGTAAAGGCAATTTTCGATCCGATCCTTTGGGAGTTCTGATTATAACAGTTTCATTTAAATGAGCATGTAAGAATGCCCCTTTTACGTCGAATTGGGTAAAGTTCATTTTATTCTTAAGGCCGTAAAGAAGAGCTAGTCGGAGTGAGCCAAGTTTACCAGTAGGCGCCCAAGTTTTGTCAAAATCAATACCTTGAATTTGATCGAAACCCTGCACACATAATCTGGCCTTATATTTAACCAGTTCTCCGTGACAATTTTCCTTCACCTTGAATACCCAAGTGGTGTTCAGGATATTTTCTGGCGTACCGTAATATTCTTCCCAAACTTGTTGAGATTGTATAGAAAGTAATTCATCTTTCGAGGCTTTTTCCCATTTAGACCATTCCGGACATTTCTGGGCAGCCTTATAGGAAGGGGGTTTGTAGTAGTGATGGAATCCATATCTTTGCGGTTTTCGGGTTTCTCGTTTGGGTCAAGATGGTAACTCAGGAGCAGGGACACTAGATGGTGATTCTGAAGAGGGGATTGTCTGTGGCGAACTGTTTGGTGATGATGGAGAATCTAGAGGATTAACTTCCTCTTCAGGATCGGAGTCTGATCCGGAATATTTAACATCAGCTTCTCGGATCTTGTATTGTTTATCAATGGTCAAGAAATCTGATTCATTGGTATCAAGACTGGACTGAGGAAAGATATCTAGGCCGGGTGACTCAAGAAGAGGGAATTCATTTAGGTTTGTTTTTAGGAACTTAACGTGTTTTGTTTCTATAACAGCTCCTAGCGAGTTGAGGATGAGGTAGGAGTGAAAAACCGGATTGAACCCAACCAAGATTCCTTCAAGACCTTTTTCATTGAACTTGCGTCCTTTTTGAATAAGGTTTGCCAGGTATACTACTGGAGTACCTATGGGTTTCAAGTAATTAGTTGGTAGCTTCTTGCCAAACATGAGTTCCCAAGGAGACTGATTATTACCTTCTCGGGGAATCTGGTTGAGCATAAAGCAACAGCTCCTGGTCACAATGTGCCAGTAATTCTTGGGTAATCTTGACAACAAGAAAGTGGTTTGAGCCGATTCGACTATGGTTTGATTGGCTCTTTCGGCACGACCATTATGTTGGGAATGGTAAGGTTTGGAGGTCAGAAGTTTGATGTGTTTTGATTCAGCAAATGTTTTAAGAGTAGAATTAGTGAATTCAGTCCCTTTATCCAAGAAGATTTCATTTGGATAGTAGTTTAGCCTTTTATATTCAGTTTCTAGAATGTTAATGATTGTTCCGGGAGTCTCGTCTTTGGAATGGAGAGGAAATGCTGCTAAGTAGCCTGTATGGTTATCAACCAGGGTGAGGAGGTAATGATTTCCGGCCTTAGATTGGGGAGAGATCGGACCAATCAAGTCAAGGTGGATTCGCTCCAAGGGTTTGTTTGCGGATGTTGATATACTAGAGAATGGCACTTTAGTAATTTTGCTTTTAATGCAGCTATCGCACTGAAAATTGAGAAATTCCTCGTTGGAATAGCGGCCTTTCAGAAGTGGTTTGAGAGTGGAGATGGATGCGTGTCCATAGGTTTTATGGAAATTGAGTAGAGAAAGAGGTGCGGCGGGTGACTGGTTAGAGAGATTCACCTTCTGATTGCTGCCAGCGGTCCGAGGCTTCTCAATGACAAAAAGATGGTCTCGGAAAAGTCCTTTTAGTACTATCTTATCATTCCTAGTGACGGAGAAACTGTCATTTCTTTGTGTGAGATTGCATCCCCTTTTTGCAAGAAGACCGGGACTGATTAGATTTACCACTATCTCCGGTACGTAGATGCAGTCTTCAAGGGTTATGGTGGATTCTTTCCATTCTAGCTGGACCGTTCCGGTTCCCCGAATCTTGAGATTAGCTTTGAGTTTGCCGGTTTTGATTTCATTGAGGTCATCTTGTAGTTCGAACAATGTAAAATATTTAAGGTCATTAAAAATGTGGACATTGGCGCCGGAATCCAGAAGGAGATTGGGGTTATTGTCGGAGTTGATCCAAAGTGTGAGTAGAGCATGATAATTGATCGCGGGGTTCCTTTTGTTTTTATTCTTCCATTCTGTTTGTTGTTCAATCCACCAGTCTGGAGCGTTCTCAGGATGTAAGTGGAAACATGATGATTCGGGATGGGGTGCGTTAGGATCATGATAGCCTTCTTTGCAGCGCATTTTAACTTTGCGTTCATATTTATTATACTTCGCTTTAGTCGTTACGAGAGATACATCAGTGGAGGGTTTGGAGACTTTGACCTGTGCCCTTCTTTTGTTATGATATTGAATCAGGTGATTGAAAACGACGTCCACGGTGAGATTCTTTTTGACATGCATTATTTGCTGCTTGAGATTCTCAAGTAATGGAGGGAATTTGAAGAGAAGTAAGTAAGCTAGAATATCTTTAGGAAGTTCTATTCCTACGTCCGCCATCCTTGTAATAGATCTCCGCATCTCGGTGATGAACCCGTCAATGGCGTGTTCACTAAACGTTGAGTGGAGAAAGTGATTAAAAACCCTTGCCCTATTTGCCGTTTCAGATGAGGCAAATCTTTGTGTAATTTCAGCCCATAGAAGTTTCGCAGAAGTTATGTTGGTTGAGTTAACTACATTAGCATGTGTGGTACTATCAAGTTTAGAGAGGATGATCGCCCATATCTCTCTATCTTGCTTGGTTGACATAGGTCCAGTATTTGTTGTAATAGCGTCTTTGATGTCTTTAAGATTGAAAAGCATTAGCATCTTATTGCGCCAGATTGAATAGTTTTCTTCATTCAATGGAGGTATGGCATCGACCGAAGCTTTTAGGGCTACCTGGTGAAAGTAATTGGATGCTCCTGCTGGTTTGTTCATTTCTTTAATTCTTTCGGTTAAAGTCGTTGGTTTTGGCTTTTAACCGTGATAAATTCTGTGATGTTGTTATTTAGAACTAAGAACCAGCATGACTGAACAAAATAGAGTATGTAAGAAATCAAGAAGACATGAAGATAAAAAGATTAAAAGGATAACAGGAAAAGTAAAGGAAAACAGGATCCTACAGCTAGAGCGGATTGTAAGGGTTAGCGTAGGTAGTTTGGGCAAGATGACATCGTCGAGAAACTTGGAATGATAGGGCGGTGACTGGTATTTGGAAAATAGATAGTTAGTTGACTCTGGATGATCCTGAGGTGGTTTGAGATCTTACCAGGCAGAGATTGATGATGACTCAGTCTTGAGGTCGAGATATATGAAGCGAAGAGATAAAAAAAATAACGTAGACTTGGAAAAAGGAAGGAGAGATGATTCAATTGAATAGATCAGGTTTTGGGTGAGTTTATATTTTGATTTTGAGTTTGATCATGATTGGAGATGTATAGTGATTCTTGGTTTGGAGTGTGGGCGGAGTAAGAAGAATAGAAAAGAAACCAGAAGCGGATGATAAAGAATAAGTGGAGGGATTCCGGTCGAAATAGAAACAGAAGGGGATGAGAACGGAAAAAAGAATCTATTGGAATGTCCCCAAAGACTGAAGGGCGTGAACCTTCTAACCTTCTTCTGGTGACACTTCAACTTGTTGCACAGAGCTGTTGTGTGAAAGTGAGCGCTATGAATTCCAACATCTCAACACTGTTTGCCCTCTCTACTCTTCTGTTGTGTTGAGAGTGATAAGGCTCACTTACAATTTGATTAATATTCCCGGATTGATGAGAAATCTGGAGTTTGGCGTTGACAAATTCTCCACCCCCATTGGAGGAGACCTCAGCAGGATAGGAACCTGTTTTTCTGTGTTGGTTTTCAATGATGAAAATGATTGTCTCTTCCGCATTGTTCTTAGCACGTAGAGGGAAACAAGCTGTGTAGCCTGGGTGTGAGTCAATCAGGTTAAGAATGTAGCAAAACCCTCCTTTTGATGTTGGATATATCAGTCCCATCAAGTCAACCTGAATTCTTTCAAAGCACTGGTTTTCTGATTGCTGTCACCTGTTAAAAGGTTTGGGGGTTATTTTTGACTTTTTGCAGCTGAGACATTGGAATTCACGCTTTTGGCTGGCAGGAATTGTCAGCTTGAGGTACTTTTCCATCCTATCAATGCTTGCGTGACCCAGTGATCTATGAATTTGAAGGAGTTCAGGGCTAGAGTAGTAATACTGCTTTGGTTCTGTTGACATTTTTATCAAAAATAGGTTGTTGATGATTTGACCTGAAATAATACTCTTTCCTCATGACAATAGGTAGAACATGCTGGGTTGCTGCTTTGAGTCAACTGACAGACAAGCCCCTTGGGTCATCAGAGCACCAAGCAATATCAGATTGATAGTTGATTTGGGAACCCAGACACCGTTTGATAGGATGAAGTCCGCATCCTTGGTCAATAAGGCAGCCTTACCTGTTCCTTTGATTAAAATTTCTGCTTTCTTGTTAACTGTCTGGATTTTCTCATTCCGGTTGCTGATCAAAAGATTGATGAATGCTTGCAGTTAAAAAATCATGTGCACTGAGCATCCAGAGTCTAGGATGAAACCCTGCAATAGCTGTTCATTGATCAATCTCCCATCACAGAAAAACAAGTAGAAGTGAGCTTTGTTTGTGTTTTTTGATTTCCCTTTCTTCTATCAATTGTGTGCATTTGGAGGCTTTAGCTTGGGAAATTCAAACCAGCATGAACTGGAAGGGTGTGAGGTGACCACAGGATTTTGCTTTTAACTTTCCAAATAGATTTTTCAAATGTATTATTTTCTGAAATCATAAAGCTGTTCCTCCTTTTCAATATTTAAAATATAATATTTTTCTCAAATAATCTTGAATATTTCATTCTTCATTTTCAAGAGGTCCCTGAAAAACCTTGAAAGAATAACTGGTTTTCCAAACCATTTAAGTGAAATTTTCATAAAAGCACTATTCCGTTTCTTTTTATCATACTTTTGAAAGAATTTATTGCTATTAACCCAGCCAAATATTCATTTTGAAATTGCAAGCACCAGGACTTCTTCATAATCTCTAAATAATTCTGGTTTTTGGTAATTTTCCATGAATTTTATCTAATTCAATTCCAAAACCATTCTTAATCTTACTAATCCTCTTGGAAGCTATTTTTTCTTCTTTTTTTCTCACTGAAAAAAACTGTTTGGTGTTTGAAGATTTAAATAAATGATTTGCTAAGCACTTATTTCCTGTCATTTTAAAAACCTGGCTTGCAATATCTCCAAAAAATTGATACGTAACTATGCTATGGAAGTTATTATTTCTTGAAATTCCTCTTCTTTGAACCTATTTCATCAAATATTCTTCAAAAAATTAAATTTCAAAGCTTCCTAATTTAATTAAAGAATTCATGAAAAGGAACTCTTTAAAATTTTACTGTTTATTGAAAAAATGCGTTTTTAACTCTCAATTTTTTTGAAACCTTTCAAGATTTCAACTGACAATAAATATCTCAAATAAATCATTAGCACAATATTTTTTGCACGCAGAAAGGAATTATGGGAAAGAAAATTGTGAATATTAAACTTCAACCTTTTCATTATACACCCACTCTCCTCTTTCTTTCACCTCAAAAAAATGGCTCTGCTGTGAACACATCTGAATTGAAGTCTCTGATAACTCCAATCTCACCCAAAATTCCATCCATCTACTCCATCACTCCAATGGTAATTCTCCTAACTCAACTCAATTTTCCCCAATTCTCACGCTCATCACCCTAATCTTTCATTCCTCCGCTGCTTATGCTAATCACTTCCCACAATCATTCCCTTTCCACTCATTTTTTTCACATCCATTTGATCATCATCTTTATCAAAAAAGTACTCATTCTCCAATCAATCCTCAGCCTCCTTCTCACTCACTCCTACCTGCCCATCACTATCTTCAAATCATCTCTTGTTCTCTTCCCTAGTTCTCATCTACACTCTTACTATTTTCTTTCTCTCACTCACACCAAACTATCAACTCATTACTAATCAAAAAACCAAGCCTCCCCTTCTACAAATCACCTCAAAATCACCTTCAAATATCACAACCATTGGAGGTACTTTCCCTTGAACCAATGAACCACTCAATCCTTAAACAATTAATATCACACTCAAATTAATGATCAGATGTGATAAAATCCAATTCACATAGTTCAACCTTTTCTTCTCATGAATTGTGTTTTTTTTCTTGAAAGATTCAGATTTTCTCCCAAACACCCCTTTCCTCTTGCCTTTTAAAAATTTTATTTTCCTTATATCTTGAGTCATCACTACTTGTGTCAAAGGGTCCTGGGTAATATTCAACTGACTGTAATTTCCTTTTTATTTATTTTTTCATTTGACATTCACTGTTTATTCCAGACCCATTGGTCTTAGTTTGCAATAAATCTGAACTTTATTTCTTCAACTTATCACAGTTCAAAGCCAAAGGCCCCACCAGCCAAAATTGAAAAAAAAATTCTGGAAATTATAAGCACCAATGGATTCCACCCAAAATCTACTCAAGGCTCTGAAAAAATCAAATCTCATTTTCTCCAAATCCAACTTTTCATTTTGGTGATCCAAAGTTTTTTGAGCCTAAAATTCCTACTAATGCCCTCATAACTCTCTTCTCATCTACTGTTCTTCATTTACTTCTTTAAAATTATCTCTGTTCATTCAATGTTGTCTATCTCTTCTTTTTTTCCCACCCATTCTCAAATCAATTTCAGACACATTGACCCTGCCTTTCCCAGGACACATAATATATTCCTACTCACTCTGTGCACTTATTTTCTGGCACCAGCTCAGTACCCAGGATTCCCTTTTCCTTGTGCAGGTTCCACTCCAAGCCATTTGTATCCTAGGTATCTGAAGCTGGAAAGTGAACACAAAATTCTTCCTGTTCCCTTTTTTCAGTCTCATCTGCAGCTCTTTTGTTCAGAATCTCACCCTTACTGTATTTCCACGCCAACGCCATTTTCAAAATCCCAGTCTCTCCTCACCTGCTCACCTAGAACCCATTACTCGTGTCTTTTTCCCTTCCCTTATTTGGTATAGAGCTTTTTGGTAAAGGTGTGGTTGTCTCCATTTACTCATGTTTATCTCCTTTTTAACCAAAATCTATCTTTTCTTTAAAGCCTGAATCAACAGATTTACAGTCCCAAACTTTGAGATGGAATCACCTAGAAAAGGCTCACCATGATGGGTTAGGAAGAAAGCCCCAAGCTAAATTTTCCACTTCTCCAAAAATTAAAATTTCCAAACTGGTCCTTGAGATTGAAGAGCTACCTCAGAAGAAAGGTTTTTTGAATATTATCAAAGAATAAAACCCTCCCCAACCAGCTACAGCAGTACTCAAGAAGAAGATCTATGAATCCTAATAAATCATCATTAAACATCTGAGAGACACAGCCTTTGAAACCATTATCAAAAACGCCAATAAAGCCAAAACTCCAGAAATCCTTGAAGCTGTTCAAAAAGCTACACCTTAAATTCCTCCAACAACCAGGGCCAATTTTGGTTAAAATTTGTTTTCCATCAATACAAAGGAGATCTGAAACAATACATCAAAAAATGCTGGAAAACAAGCTTTCAACATTTTATTAAGATTTTTTTCAAGACACTTTCAGCTATACCATCTTATCCAAGCTTCCTTGCTATTTCTATCCTATTTTTCACACTATACTCCTCAAAATCCCAGCTGGAGTTCCCAAAAAGCTGATAGAAGTGATTGATCTTGAATTTTTGAGAAAAGAAGACACTCTCAATCAAACTAAAAACTTTGGAACCTCTACTGCACTCCTCAAAATGTGAACTCACAAGAGTTCAAAACCAAAACATCCATGCTCAAGAGGTAAACACCAAACTCTAGGCAAACACCCAGAGAAGCAATGTAGGCTTCTGAGCCCAGAGCTGCATCCACTCAACTCCAAAACAAGGGTTAAATCCCATCTCCACTCAGAATGAAAAGGCTCAGAAACCAACAACAATACTGAAAAAGAGAAAACTCAAGCCTTCCTCGATTCCCATCTGTACCTATTTCCCATCTACGCATCTAACAAACTACTTCCAGTCCTTGACTACAGAGACACCCTTCACATTGTCAAAAAAGCCAAGCACCTGTCAAAATCTAGACCTACCTCAATGCAGATTGCCACAGGTAGCATTGTTTCCTCTCTGGTTGCCAAACCAACCACCTGGGCCAACAAATTGAAATGCAAAATTTACTGCTGGTCCTGAACCTCAACTGCTGCTTGACATCACTACCCAAGCTCAGCAATAAATCAGCCACAATTAAGAAAGTTAGCCACTCTTGTTAAAAAATCTCACTGGACCACTTTTCACTCATACGTAAAGCAGAAACCATGTAGTTGAACTCTGTGGTACCAAATTCAACAGTTCCTCTCATGGCATGATTCATCTTAAAGAGCAAGAAGACAAAGTCTGGCACCTGCGTCTGGGCAACCCCAACAAAAAATTCCTGAAACATCTCTTTCCAAAATCTTCACCACAGGCCCACTGCAACATCTATTTAGGCTGTAAGATGAAGGTTTAGGGAATCCTTTGTTATTGGGTAAATTTTAGCAAATACCTTTCTGGAAGTCACTAGAGAGGGAATTTAGTAATACAACTATTGATATGATAGGGGAATACTAAAGGTGGTTTTGAATTTCCTGCACCTCTAAGTACTATAGTAAGCTTCACAACAATGAAATAAAACAGATTGGTGGCTAGATTTGCTACTATATTAGTCTCTATCATACCTAGGATTAATATGTTCAAGGTTGATAAAGAAGAAGTGGTGGAACAGATAGGTTATTTGGATAATAGAAGCTGAGTAAGGGAAGAATCCTTTATTGATTCTTATCCTTTATATATTTTTTATTTTATTTATTGGTTACTGGTTGATACTCCTTTGATGATACAGGTGATGATTGAATAAGGTGAAATGGTTGAGCCTATAGTTGATGACTGATGCTGGTGAAGGTAGATAATGATAGTATGGATATATTTTTAATGATCATAGTATTGATTGATGATGATGAAAGTATGGATGCATGATGGTGATATTACGGATGGTGAGGTGGATGATAATGATTGATGATGGTCAAGGTAGGTGATGATGATGATGGATTCTGATGATGATGGTCAAGGTAGGTGGTGATGATGATTGATGATGGTGGATGATGAGGATTGATGATGATGATTATTTGTGATGGTTGATGATGAGTATTGATGATTATGATGATTATGGATGGTGATGTTGATGTTCAAGGTAGTTTTTGATGATTATCTGATGATCAAGTTGTGCGGAAATTGTGGTGATGTTCAAAGCCATGGGGTAACTATAGTGGATAGTGATTGTGATTGTGGTGGATAATGATCATCAAAGTATGAGGTATTGGTTGATGAATGTGGTTATATATGATAAGGGTTGGTTACTTTTGGTTATATGATAAGGGTTTGTTACTGTTGGCAATGGTTGAAATTCTATTATAGGGATTTGATATCTCTATAGAGGGTTTATTGTCTTTATAATTTTATTTCACCATTTATAAGGGTTTATGACCTTTTATATGGGTTTAGTACCCTTTTGTAAGAGTTGATTACCTTTTATAAGGGGTGGATTTTATAGGGGGGTGACATCCTCAGGCTGAGGACTTTGGGGGGTGGGGAGAAAATGGCTGGAGAGAGGCCGTATATTTATAGAAAATAATTCATTTAAAATTCAAGAGTTTTTTTTGGAGGATTCCCATTGTATTAAACTTTTAAATAAATTAACTAATTATTAAAATAAGTACTCAATCAATCAAGAAAATTCTTCATTATACCATCAAATTTTAGTCCTGATGATCTCTTATTTTTTTCATAAATCTTCAAACATAAGCATAACTCTCTAATTCCTGGCCACCATGGGCATTGTAAACATTAAAATTTGATTGGACAAAGCTTCTTTTGCATTGTTTTGACTAAGTAAGCAAAAGAATATGTCATATTTTGATATAATTTAAAATGAAAATATCCTTCAAAAAAGCAGGACTATGGGTTGCTTCAGCCACTAAAATCCTTCCCATTCCTTGAAAGTCATTTTCCATGGATTCAATTTCACAAGTGCATTTTTTTTGGACAGATATGATGCTATCCTATTGATCATAAATTGCTTACCAAACACGGATTTGTTTCTTTAAATCAAGACCACTGCCACTTTGGAAGGCCTTGCAAATTTATGTGCCAAAAATTCTGTTTCAAAACATGTATTACCCAGTAATATTATTGAAAATCATGGTTCCTTATTTTTTTCAAGATTTGGGAATTTTTTACTCCCAAATTTTAATTATAATCAAAATTCATTTCCATGCTACCAGTTGGAAACAGGAAGAAAAAAATGGTGAAACATATCCTCAGGAAAAATTGTATAATTGATGTATATTGCCAACAAAAATACTGGAAAATATTGCTTCCACTAGCCAAAACTTTATACAAAAATCCACAAATTTTCCAACTAAATAGTCCCTCTTTCAAACCCTTGATTGAAGGAACCCAACTCTTTATTCCATTCACATAGCTCCTTCAAAAATGACTGAAGATGAAATTTTACTTATTCAATATTTCCAAAATAAATTTTCAAACAACCTCAAAGAAGCTAAATTCCACCATAGAGAACATGCTGATAGGCTTTGGATTAGAATATTTAGTATATCATGATTTTTGCAATGGTTGAACCACTAAAACCGCAAAGAAACTCCCTGAAAATAAAATCATTCTATTAAAAATAAAATAGTATGATTTTCAAAATTCTTTCAAATTATCTTATCTTCAAAGTGTAAATCCCTTCATCTTGTTTTTCATTTATCTTGTGTTCTATGACCATTAAAGATTCATCACCCTTCAGAAATTGCATCAAAAATGGTCTTCAGTGGTAAGTAATGTTTGTCCCTGATTCAATTTAATGCAAAGGAAATTTACAGGTCCTTTTTAAAATTAATGGATACCATTATGATCAGGAGTGCAACTTTTGATAATAGGATCACCATTTTCAGAAATCCATTGACTTTTTTTTATATTTTCATTGGAATTATCCTTGGAAACCTTGTCAGCCTTCATTTCTTTTCTTTTTTAGTTAAATTTCCGGGTTATCTTCTTTACTCTTTTATTTTTTTCATATATTTCTTGGAAACCACTCAAATTAATTATTATTATAAAGGAAAAAAGTGCTTAAATACCTTCAAGAAAACCAAAAATCCCAGAATTTTATATCAAAAAATAAAAAAAATAAAATTGAAATTCCTCAAGCATCCTTTGCTTTTTCACTATCTCTAGTAATTTTTCATTCAATTATTTTTTTATTTCCTTGAGCTCATCCATAGCCTCTCTATCAACAAGAAATGAAAGTCTATTTAAGATTGTTACTTATTGAACTAAAGCTTCCTTGAAGATATATTAGATTTATCTTCCCATCCTTCATTCTCCATCTGGTCTTCATGAGCTTGTTTTGTTATAACCTGATTGAATGATCCTTCACCAATATTTTTTTAAAGATTCTGGCATCAATCTTTTACAGGTAATGAAAATTTCTCTCTTTCATTCCATAATTGTTCAATTTATTCTTAAATTCTTCAATGTTTTTAACTTGAACTTATTTCTCCATAAGCTGTTGCATCATTTATTCAATTTCAGTCTTATGAACAATAAATTTATGGGGTGGAAGAGCTTTAGCCAGAGAATTTCTTAAAAATATTGGAAATAATGTTTTCCTTTTATTTGTTTCCCATTTATCCCCCTTTCCCTCCAACAAAATAAATTAATTACCAATTTTTCTTATTTCAAAAAAAAATATTTAAGGCATTTTATAATTTCATTGTTGAATGATGTGGAAAACTGTTAATTAACTGTTCAAAGCTTGAAATATTGAGGAGGATTTGGAATTTTTATCTTAAAAGCTATAATTCAACCCAGATTTTGAAATCATGAACAGCTTTTGGTTTGTCCTGTTCCTTGCTCCATGGCACTATGAATTCACAAATCAGGGTTGATGAAATTTAAAATTTTTAAAATTTGAATAGCTTATTTCACAAGAACTATAAATTTTCAAAAAAAAACTTTTTCATTGAAATAAAGAATAAACATCTGGTTTCTTCTAAAAAAAATAAATATCAAAAAAATCAAAAATCAAAAAGCCTGGGGTATGTCTAAATATGGAAAATTAAATCTTTCAAAATTTTGAGTTTTATACACCCTATTTTTGCCTTTAATACAGCTTTTGCATTGGGAAGTGGGATTCAACATTGATATTTTTGGGATAATCAATCAAATGGATTAAGTTTGAAAGATATTTTATTAGTCAAAAAATTGAAAATTATTGGAGTTCTTAGCATTCCTCCTGGAAGCTTGCAGTAGTTTGGAGCTTTAGAAAATTTTGATTTTCATTCATTTAACTCAAAAATATGGATTGAAGAAAACTTAAAAATATCCTTACTCTAATAGTTATCTGATTTTAACCAAAAGAATTCCACCCCAAAGTCTTGTTACAATTTGTGCATTGCACTTACTAATATCTCATTCTAATCAGGGTTTCATTCATTTTTATCACTCCACAATTAATTTCAATCAATTCCTGAATCTTTCATTAAAAATCCAGTTGATTTCATTCACTTGTTAATTTATCTTCAAATAAATCATAATCAACTATTAAATTTGAACTTTGGTTTATTTATTAATCAATTTATTTTTGTTCAAGTTAAAAAAATTATTGGGCACCTTGATTGCTCCAGAGAATTAAATATTAATTGAATAGATCAACCAATCATTCCAAGGATATAATACCTTACCTTGTATCTCCAATTAAAAATCAAAATTCTTACCTCATTTCCATTCCTTTAACAACTATGCCACACATCTTCATCTCTGTCATCACAGCTAGATTTTCATGTCATACTGTAAATTTATCAAAACATTTCATTTTATATTTTTCATTTAAAAACACTCCCCAAGCTCCCCATTACTTCAAACTATAGTTAAAATTAATCATGGTTGATATCATCTACACACTAGTCTTTAAATGAATTCTTTAAAATTTTAAATTAATCTAAAGCCTAGTTCTCCCTTGCTAGTTAATTCCATAAATTATCACACTATCCTTATTAAGAAGTGGTTCAGAAAGCTTCTGCCATTTTTTTATCAAACAATTTTACCACAAAATTTCACCTTCATTTCAAGAATTGGATTTGGGAGTTTAATATAGATTTTTAAATTCAAAAATTGTTGTAGATTTCTTCTCTTCTCTTTGAACCTCATATTTTAATAAATTTTCCCCTCTTAATTCAATGGGGTGGGTGGTTAAAATTTATTGTGATTTGTTTTATTTGGAGTGATGATGCACATGGTGTGATGCAGTGAGGATTTTGGTTTTGATATAATCAGATAATTTGCAGGGGTGGATGGGTTTTGTGAAACTTTCTGGATGATAATGCATGAATGGCCACTTTGATTTTTGAAATTAAAAAATTCTAAAAAGCCTGCTATTTTGAAATAAACTCCTTCATATTTCATTTCAGGAAAATTTAAGTCTTATTAATCTTTCCTCTAAAATATATGAAAGTAAATCTCATGATGATTGTTTATATAAGCATAGATTGATCAATTTGATTGATTTTAAGTATTCAGTTTAAATAAGTGTGCCTTTCTCATAGACCTTTGGCAATCTTAATCATTGATTCAAATTGAAAAGTTTTAATATGAGTAGCAAGGTTATTTGGAGAAGGAAGGAGTATGGTAGGCTACTGAAGAGCCAAATGAGATGTATTGATAAGGCTACAAAGAGCCAAGGACGGAGGGAAAGTACTTGTATAGTCAAGTGGAACTGATCTGAAAAGGAGGAAGGGACACTCCGGTTTAGTTGTCCGGTAATCAGATGCTTTTTCATTCATGGTCAAAGGGAAGGACCAGTATTTATGGACAACTAGAGAACCCCAAAGGGGGCCTAAGGCAGCAGGTTAGAGACAACTAGAGAGCCCAAGAGGGGGCCTAAGACATGGGTAATGAGATAATGAAAACAGTAAGATAGCAATAAGTTAACTAAATTTGTTAGTTACAGAATTTGAACATCAAAAAGACAACACACCACCTTAACTGACAAATTTAGGAACCAATTTAAGACCAGCAAGCATTCCAGAGATTCACGAGAAATGAGAGGAGAATATGAGAATGATAGAGATATGAGAGTTGAGTAATCAATGACAAGACACCACCTTGTCAGGATATGAGATGGGGAAATGATAGCCTATTTTAAGAGGAGCAACAAGGAACTCAGGCATAGTTGCCTAGCATGATATGGGGAAAGATAGCCTATTTTAAGAGGAGCAACAAGGACCTCAGGCATAGTTGCCTAGCTTAATGGGGACGAATGATATGATGATGATGATGGTGATGAGGGTAATGGTATAGCTTAATGGGTGAGAATGATATGATGATGATGGTGATGGTGATGGTGATGGTGATGGTGATGGTGATGGTGATGGTGATGGTGATGGTGATGGTGATGGTGATGGTGATGGTGATGGTGATGGTGATGGTGATGGTGATGGTGATGGTGATGGTGATGGTGATGGTGATGGTCATGGTCATGGTGATGGTGATGGTGATGGTGATGGTGATGGTGATGGTGATGGTGATGGTGATGGTGATGGTGATGGTGATGGTGATGGTAATGGTGATGGTGATGGTGATGGTGATGGTGATGGTGATGGTGATGGTGATGGTGATGGTGATGGTGATGGTGATGATAATGGTAATGGTGATGGTGATGGTGATGGTGATGGTGATGGTGATGGTGATGGTGATGATAATGGTGATGGTGATGGTGATGGTTTTAGAGATGAAGTTGGAATGGAGTGGTGAAAGTTATAGGATAATGGTGGTGTTGATAGAGTGTTGAATAGTAATGAATTTGATTGTTGTAATGAAAGAGGGTGGACAATAGAAAGATATAAACAGGTAGTATTGAAAAAAAAATGAGGGAAGAATTCCAACACACCAGCCTGTTCAATACTAGATGGAAGAATGTTGATTTTAATTTTTAAGTTTGATGATCATGATATTGTGAGGTGGTAGTTGATATGGTTGATGGTTGAAAGGATTGATGGTGGAGATGTAGAGGAGCGAGTTGAAATGTAGGTTGAGGATGATGGGTGAGTTGTTGTTGTAGAATAAGATGGGATGTTAGAGATGGAGTGATGGTGATTGAGGTTGATGGGTAAATCGATGGAGGAGATGGAGCAAGTAAAGAAGTAGCAGGTGAAGCGGATGAGATGGATGGGAGTGAGCGAGTGGTGGTTGAGGTAGTGGGTGGAGCAAACAAGATGGAGGAGATTGAGCGGGTAGTGATGTAGCAGGTGAAGCCAATGAGATTGAGGAGATGAGGCAATGGTAGTTGAGGACAAGTTGGAGGGACCAAGGTTGCAAACAATGTTGCAAATGGTGAGTAGGGCGGCAGGAGAAGTTGTAGACAAAGCGCAAGCAATTTTGTAGATGTTGAGGATGCAAGATTGCGCAAGATGTCGGAGGTGAGTATCAAAAGGGAGGCAATAAAATTTGCAAGCAAGGTTAAGTGAGCAAGCAAGAGAAGGCGGAGGTGAGCAGCAATCAAGGTTGCAGAAGGCAGCAAGATGTAACAAGAGCAAGGTTGCGGATGGGGTGATGAAGTTGATGAGCAAGCAAGGGAGCAATGAGGCCGCCATCAAGGCAGCAAGAGAGGGAATTTTGAAGCGAGCGAGGTCGCGTTCAAGGTGCGAGCGAGATGGGTCAAGATTGGATTGTTGAAAAGATGTTGAAAGCAAGCGCGCAAGGGTGGAGGTGAGTAGGATGGAGGGTAAGGTCTGGGTTGGGTTGGCTGACAAGCGATGGTTTAGTTCTCTGATTTCCAATGTGAGAGATGCAAAAGTGACGCCTAGTGGGTAGAGGGATGAAGGGTGCATCAATGACCGATTGAGGGGGCTTGTAGTTGGCCGTTAATCAACAACAATGATGGTCCGAGCGATGACAAGATCAAGGGTAGGGGTGATGGGGAGTAGATGGATGGAAGAGGAAGACAGTCTTGAGCTTGAGTGAGGATTGAGTTAAGAATCAATAGTAGTCTGATTCGATCTGGGGTGATTTGATGGGGATGAGTTTGTACCGAGCCAATCTGGGGTGTTAGTTCTTCTTGGGATCGATGGTGATAGGAATCATGAGTCTGAGGTTTTGGATCTGAATCCAGTCGAAGGATGGAACCAATTGGATGATCTTCTGATTCAATTAGCTCATCATCATCCAAACCTTCCTCTTGATCCTAGAGATTGGTGCAAGTCAGAAAGGGATAGGGGGATTTGATGTTGGCCCACTTGATGGATTTGATCAAGGAGGTGGATGATGGCTTGTTGGTGATGGATGAATTCAAGACTCTTCCTCCCGGATCCATCGTTGGATACCCACTCTGGCTTGGAAGCTTGATGGTGGGTGAGTCGTTTGAACGGATAGGATGCGGCCAAATTGGATTGAAGACAAAGATAGGATTGAGGTTGACGGTCAATCAATTTAAGGAAGATTTGGATCGATTTCCTCAATCAATCCTTGAATACGACGGGAGTGCGCCAATGAGGGATACAAGGGTGAGTTTGCAGAGCAGGGATATTGACCAGATTGTCAATAGGTCCGGATGACCATTGTGAACGTTTGATTGGGCTGCCTGACTGAGTAGATCACCAACCTGGGTGGTGATGAGATTGTAGGGTAACGAGCCAATGATCAGGGTCCAGAAGAAAAGTCTCAAGGGTAATCTCAGGACACCCAAGGCCAGGTTGAGGCCAGCGTAGGGGACAATGGGTAAGAATTGAGCAATGAGGAGGTAGGAAGAGAGTTCCAGGGTATCGTATTGATTGATCAAGCCGGTTAGTCTGAATCAATCGATGGATCAATTGATGAAGGCCAGAAATTTGGGCAAGAACCTGATCATGAACAGTCGTAGATGGCGCCAATGAGGATGTTGAGGAGGATGGTACCGGGGATCAAGAAGGCCTGTTTCCAGATGAAGATGAGGGAGAGGATCAAGGTGAGATGGAAGAAGGGGAGTGAGTACGGATCTAAAACGTAGAGTTTGAGGTCAATCAGTTTGGCTTGAATGGAGTCAATGGAGGTGGGAAACGATTGATGAGATTTGCGGTGACACAACCAGTTGGAACAATGAAGTTGACCGGATGGCTTGGCGGGATGAGTTTTGGCTTTTAACCGTGAAAAGTTTTAATATGAGTAGCAAGGTTATTTGGAGAAGGAAGGAGTATGGTAGGCTACTGAAGAGCCAAGGACAGAGGGAAAGTACCTGTATAGTCAAGTGGAACTGATCTGAAGAGGAGGAAGGGACACTCCGGTTTAGTTGTCTGGTAATCAGATGATTTTTCATTCATGGTCCAAGGGAAGGACCAGTATTTATGGACAACTAGAGAACCCCAAAGGGGGCCTAAGGCAGCAGGTTAGAGACAACTAGAGAGCCCCAGAGGGGGCCTAAGACATGGTTAATGAGATAATGAAAACAGTAAGATAGCAATAAGGTAACTAAATTTGTTAGTTATAGAATTTGAACATCAAAAAGACAACACAAATTTTTGTGTGAAATATTTCAAAGGAAGATTTGAGACTTGTCAAAGAATAGATTGTCAGTTGAAATTGTGTAATATTGAAAAAAAGGGAGAGAAGTATCTATATATTGGATGGGAAAATTTGATGAATTAATAATAGAGGTCTTGAAATTATCTTTGATATATATTTAAATCATCTTTGATTTTGGTGGATGGATGTACTGTCTTCTAAGAATTCTTTGGAGGACCCCTTTTTCTCTTGGAAAGATTAAGAGAAGAAGTTGATCTGATATTTGAACATAACCTTCCCATTCAAAATTTAGTGAAAAGAAAATAAAAAAAGATCAATATCAATACCAATTTATTCCTTTTGGTGAGAACAAAAATTAACAAACACATAGATTGACAATATTTGGATCAGAAACTGTTGATGATATATTGTCCAAGAGATTGTTGGTAACACAAAGATAGTTGTATGGATGATGATAAATTCACAAATCCCAGTTGCGTGGGAATTCTGTGAGTCCCTACAATGCCTGATGGACGCGTGGGGGTCCATTCACGCGTCCAAAGCGCGCGTGCTGGCTGAAACACGCATCCACACGCGTCAACAGTATTGTTTCAAACATGCACCACCTCCAGGGGTTGTATACCCCCTGTACACGGCCCCAGGGGGGTTGTGCCAAGATTTTTGGGACCTCCTGGAACACCTTTGGGTTCCATCAACCCAAATTTGGGATCAAAGCATACTATCTGGGACAGTTGGACCACACCTAGCAATCCCCAAGTGAAACTAAAGTGAATTTAAAGTGAAATTCAAGTGAAACTAAAGTGAAACTGCATGCAAAGGTCCCACTAAACTTGATCTTTCTCAACTCAAAAGTGAGCAAAGTCGGTTGTTGTTCAATTGAAATTTGGATCAAATACAGAATTGAAGTTGCTTTCATTTTGAATTATGGGAACAGTGGCAAGCCCTCCTTTTTGTAACATGGCTGCATTGAAGGATTACATTGATATTTCAATCAACAAAGCTGCAGAAAAAAAGGATTTGGTTAATGAATCATTGGAATCCCCAATTGCATCCTGATCTCAGGTGACAATTGAGGAACACAATGTTTCACAAATGGACATGACCTCTGGTGGTGAGTAACATTTAATTTTACTCTGGTTTTTGCCTCATTTCATTTGATGGAAACTGATTGGCGGCTTGTAACTATTACTAAGCAACTATGAAAGATCCACTTAACCCACCTCCTGTAAGATCTTTTGCTACTATGGAAGAAGAACAAAACTATTTTCAAACATGGTCAATGAAGCATGGTTATGCTTTAAAAGTTTTCAACTCAAAGCTTTATAAATATGTGGATCTAGCCTGTGATAGACATGGTTTTTACTCTAGGCAATTTCTCACCAAAAGGTCAAGGCAAACTCACACAAGGAAGGTTGAGTGCAAGTTTTTAATCCATGCAGGTAACACAAAGGCAGACCCCTTGTGGAGAATCTCCTACAGAAATGATTAACATAACCACAACCCATCTCCACACCCCTCAGTGCATCCTCACCTGAAGAGAATTTGGGATGGCCTTAGTGAATTTAAAAGAAGGTATGAATGATGGGATCAATAAAATTCAACTCAAAAGAAAATTGAGCAAGATTGATGGAAACAAATATTTTGATGACCAAGCAATCTATAGCACTAAGCAAAAGGTAACGCTAGCAGAACTTAAGGGGAAAATAGTGATTGAGGTCCTCTTTGAACAACTGGGTTATTCAGGTTGGGTTCATCAAGAAAAATTCAGTGGAGAGTATCACTTGGTGGCCCTATTCTTGGCTCACACCAATTCATTAAATCTTTGCAAGAAATTCCATCATATTGATTTGTTGGATTGTAGTTATAAAACAAATAAGTCCAACATCCCCCTATTGCATGTTTTAGGAATTCAGAAAACAAGAAACTTTCAAAAAAGCTCTTTTTGTTATAAAAATATAAAATTTTGAGTTCTAAACTTGGTCTGTAAATGCGATAAAGGAGCTGGATTATGATCCTGAGAGAATTCCTAAAGTCTTTGTGACAGACTGAGGGAAACTTTGTTCTATAGCACAAATCAAAGCTTTTTAACAGTCTGTCACAAAGACTTTAGGAATTCTCTCAGGATCATAATCCAGCTCCTTTATTGCATTTACAGACCAAATTTAGAACAAAAGAAAGTGTTGTCAATGTAACCTGTCTAAAAACATACAAGCCAACTTTAAATTGCCCTTTGATAATGATGTTGAAGGGTGGCAAATCTTTATGTCTCTGTGGGCTAAGTATGGGGCATCAAAAACCAAGAGGAGGAAGAGTTCAATGATGCAAAACTTAGATTAAATTCCAAATCACTACCTCTACTGTTAATCTTCCTACCTTTGGTTTGCTTAAGTTATTAATTTTATCAATTTTTTTTTTTTGAAGACCATGATGATTTGCTCAAGTATATGGATCATAACATCTTCTGTATCAAAGAGACTTTTTTAAAGGGTTGGAATTACAAAAAATCTGACTTTGGAAATAAAAACACATCTTTGGTTGAAGGGGCCCATGATAATCTCAAACAATTCATTGAAAATTCTTTGGGAAACATGTTGGATTTTTGTCAAAACCTAGAGGGAACAGTTTCCAATCAAATTAAATTTGTTCAGGCTGCCCTTTACAAATCTCAATTTAAGATAGGAATTTTTCTTGTGACTGAACTGTTACCATTGGGATACAAGTTTTCTTCAGAGGCAATTAAATGTGTTTTGGAACAATTTGAGAAAGTAAAGCGGAACAATGTGAGAAATTTATTTGAGACTCTTTATTTCCGCACACAGATAAAACTCTTGTAGTAGTATAACTATTGACAAATGAATGAGATACAAGAGTTTTATTAATGGGAATTGAATACTTAAAAGAAAAAATACCGGATTTAATTGAGAACAACAGTCATTACCTGCACTTCACAGCCAGAAGTGGAGCTCAAGTTGGTAGTTGCAGGCAGTA
Source organism: Puccinia polysora (assembly GCA_025617555.3). Taxonomy (NCBI): domain Eukaryota; kingdom Fungi; phylum Basidiomycota; class Pucciniomycetes; order Pucciniales; family Pucciniaceae; genus Puccinia; species Puccinia polysora. Next base: position 2,513,759 of record CM062633.1, read on the forward strand.
GGTGGTGTCAGACTGAACCAATGGGCTCCGCTGGGGTTTGCCTTTGCTCCTCCTGGAGATTGCAACTTGAGTTTAGGTTTGTTTGCTGGTGGGGTTGGGCTTTATCTTGAGGGTGGCCGGCAGATGAGAGGATGAGTTTGGAGAGGGAGAGATCTTCTGGGGAGATTGGATGACTCAATGGTGCCAAGCGGGTTGGTCCTTGTGGAGCTGAGAGGTGGGAGGTGTGGTTCCTAGTCCCAGTCAGCAGTTGTGGTCAGTGGGCTGCGCGCGCGTGCTGAGCTTGCGGAGTCTCTAGCTAGCACTCCTCCTAGGCTACAACAAGGCCAGGCGGAGCTGAAGCCTGGCCTGAATTACCTTCACATAGCCAAGTGGTTTTTTCAGAATGTTGGAAATCATGTTGTCCGAGGGTGTTTGTTTAATTCATATGAGTGACTTCTGTACAAATTCCCTGATGTACTGGAACTGGATTTCAATGTTTCTTGAGCTGGGATTAAGTTGCGCTTCCTTACTTTAGTATTTAGTGCCTGGATTTTTGTTCTCAATCTTGGCTTTGTTGAGTGCAATTCCAAGGCTTAAGGTGTGGGTTGAGAGCCACCTTAACTACTTGGTGCAATGGTTCATGGCTAAAAATTCTGCCTTGGTTTTTGATTGGGAAAACTGGTTTGTTTTTTGTTGTTCCAGCTTATGGGGTTGCAATACAGGGTGATCACGTATCTGGTTGTAGAATTTTGGGTTAGATTAGTGAGGCTGTAGTTGGCATACACCCATCCGCAAAGCTGATTGTCCTGGTCAGTTTACTTGGTGAAAATGAGACCTATCTTCCTTTTCCCCTTGAGGTAGAAAAAAAGATGCTTTACCATTTTCCAGTGTGCCTGTGTTGGTTAGTTGGCATGCTGGGAGAATAGGTGAATGGTTTATTGGATGTCAGGTTTGGTGTGGGTAGCCAGGTGGATGAGGTGCCCTAGTTCCCTCTGCACTGTTTTCACATCATAGCTGGGTTACTCCTGGTTGATTAAATTGATTATTTTCATTGTAGCCTGGGCTTTGCCTATTTTCAAGTATTCAAATCCAAATTTGGCAAGCACCTAATTGGTGAAGTCATGTTGATGCAGTTTTACTGAGCCAAGTCTGTTCCAGTCCAGTGTGTAACCCAGGTGTTGTGCCAGAAGCTCTTGGGTCTTTATTTTGTAGTTGCCCCCCAGAAAATCCAAGAGTTTCAGCAGCTCCCCACACTCTTCCCCACCACCAAGCGGTTTTCAACATGAATGTAGAGGTGTATGGTCTTTGAAGCATTCAGGAAGATTTATTTTTCTTCCACCAAGGGAGTCAGTCCCATTTTTGACAGAGTCTTTGACAGGTGGGCCCATGAACACCTTGGTGCTTGCTTTATCCCATAAAACAATTTTTTGAGGCGCCAAACCCAGTCCTCTTTCACAGAAACCTCAAATCCGGAAACATGTGTGACATGAACCACCACTTTGATTTTCCCATACAAGAAGGCTGTTTCTATGTCAAATTGGAAGATGCTCCAACTGTGCTGGACTGCGGCTGACAACAGTACCTTCATCCACTTTCTCCGTCAAACCAAAGAATAGGTGTCCAGGTAGTGTTGGAGGTGCTCCTGATGATTTCCAAAGCACACCAATTGTAACTTCCAGCGCATGACCTCCCCAAATTTGTTCTTTTTACAAACCAAATGCCACATTCCCCCAATGACCTTGTTTTTGGAAATTCTCAGCACCAGTGTTCCGGTCTTGTGCATGAAAAGCAAATTATTTACTTCTTTCATTGAATTGATCAAAAGGTGGTGTTCTTGCAGGTCTGAAATTGCCGTTTTAACTGGGATGACTTCACTCATCATCATTTCATTGTGAGCTGCATTTGGGCCTGGTTCATTGCAGCATCCTTTGCGTGAGTGGGATTGATGTCGGAGGATATGCTGCTTGGAGCCTTCTTTTAGTAAGGTATTTATGCATATCCTTCCTTCCTGGCGCAGTCCATGGGGGTTGTGTTTCCCAGGTTTGTTGGCGCCAATGCCCCGCTGGCTGCGGGGTTCTCCTCCAGGGGCGGGCATTCAGCAGTTGGGGCGCTCAATGCTTGGTTTTCTGGATTTGGAACCGTGTTTTTGCAGGCCCAATGTTCTTTGCAGGAGGTATGTGTACCATCACGGTGGTCAACAAGGGTTGATTTTTCAGACGCAGGGAAGAGTGGGTGTGAGTCAGACCCTGGGGGAGGGTGGACGGAGGTTTTTTGAGAGACAATGTGGAGCCATAGGAAAAATCCACCTGGGTAGGGATGAAGTCCCGGCTTACTGTGATCTGCCACTTGGTTGGATTGATTAACCCCCTGGATTCCAAGTATGGTTTGTACCCAAGAAACAGGAGTGGCTTTGAAAAAAGGTCTAGCTTGGACTTTTGATAGGTGTTCACGTGTACCTTCAGTCCAAAGGGTATTAGTGTTAGTATTTCCCTCACAGGCTCTATGGTTGAGCTAGTGTCAAGCAGCATGCTGACGGGATACTTCCATTTGAGGGTGGTGGAAGGCAACAAGTTGCTGAGAATTGATGAATACCAGACCACCTTGTCCCAGTAGTTCATTGGTACCAATGACTGTGTCAATATGCACCTCATCTTCATCAATATTGTTTGGTTGAACTGCTCAGCTAAGCCAATTGTTTGAGATGAGTTGGCTGGTTCCTGCTCCAATACAATTCTGTTTGAGGATAGGAATTCAAAGATCTTGGTTGACATGAATTCACGGCAGCGGTCACAGTGTAGAAAGGCCAGGGTGAAATAGAGCTGGTTTTCAATCTTGTTGACGTAGCTGAAAATCTTGTCCACTGTGTTGGACTTGTGTCTTATGATTTAGATTTGGTTAAATTGTGAGAATTCATTGATGATTTCCAGGATGTATGAGGATGACTGCTTGCATGGTGGACTGATCTGGAGGACATTGAGATGCAGCAGGTGGAATGGTTTGAGCAAGGTAGGTAGAGATTTGGAGTTTGGTTGATGTTGGATCTTGCATTGTGAGAAAATCTTGCATTTGGTAGATGAGCAAAAGGGTACCGGAGCTGAAAGTTTTTTCAGTGACAGGAATTTTTTTAAGTAGCCGTCAGAAGGGTGGCCAAGAGTAATGTTCCAGTTGAGGTTGGCACGGGTCAATTTGGCTAAGTTTATGCTTGACAACGGGTTGTGATGAACCATGTAAAGGTTTAAAATGCATGGAAATCAGTGGAAAATTTGGTTTCCCAGTTTAACAAGGACAGTGCAGTGCTTGTGCACCACCTTTATCCCATGGTCTTCTAGTTGCATAGCAAATATGAGGTTTCAAGGACCTTTGGGCTCTTAAAATACAGCATGGATGGTGGTACCTCCAAATTTCAGCTTGTCAACATGGGTGATTGATATTCTCCCCTTGTATATGTTGATCTGTTTGTAAATTGATTGTAAGGCTTGAAGAAGGGATAGGTTGTAGACCATAGATCTTGAGGTGCCGGAGTTGTAGACCAGTTCCTTTAGTAAGTTGTCTGTGTTGTTTAGACTGTACATCTTGTATTCTTGTACTAGGAAGCAATAGTCTTCTGATTCATTGTGCTGCTTGGTGGCAACGTTGGAATCTTCTTTGGGAGGTCCATTTTTGGGAGCATCTTCACTTTCTTCAACAGCATTTAGGGAGCATGATCCTTTGAGTTGCTCAATTTCTCAATCCAGAAATTCTATTTGTGCATATATTCCCCATTGATCTTGATCCTGCGTATTCTTCCTGGTTGGTACAGCAGTTTGAGTTTTGAATTGATGTTGCCCTCCATCTTTGATGTGGTTAACGTTTACATGAGAAGTTGGCTTGAGGCCCTTTTGTGGTCTCATGGCGTGGTAGGTGGATTCGCATGAGTTGAACATGCACCCTGAGTCTTCTAGTAGGACTCTTGGAGCCATGTTTTTGACAGTGAACAGCCGTAGATCATAGAGGTTGGACACAAGACTAGAGATTAATTTTTCAAGGAAAAGGTGTTTTATGAATAGTATTGCAGCTATACAGGTCAAAAAATCCATGATTTTTTCATCAGGAGGCAGACCTTCAATCATTTTGCATAAGTTGATGTATGCTTTCTTGAATGCAGACTTATGTTCTTGTAGGCTTTTCCCTGGTTTGTAGTTAAGGTTGACCAGCGGATTAGTGTGTTGCCAATGACAATGAGTGAGTTTTTGCAAAATTTTGCGGCTAGTGCTTGATAATCCTTGGTGAACTCAGACTTGCTTTACTTAATGCATGAGACTGGAGGTTGTTTTCAACCTAGGTCCTAAGTAAACTGAGGGCAAGTGCGTTCTTCCTACAATATGTTTTTGAAACAGTGTTGGCTTTTATCCACTCTTTGTCTAATGTTTCTTTGTGTCCCTTCCCAATTATAATTTCTTCAAATGGGCTCTTCCAACTTTGCCAGTTGTGTCAATTTAGTTTCACAAGCTTTGCTTTGGTGTAATAGTCTTCATAAGAGTCACATGAGTAGCAAATTATGATAGGGTGACCCTTGCGGCTGGCCATTGTAGGGTTGAGTCCTGTTTTTCTTGTTATCTTCTTGAGATTTATATTTTCTAAGATTTTTCTCTTGCTACCATGAGAAATTAGTTCAAGACTCTTTATTTCCGCACACATATAAAACCACTTATAGTAGTAGACATATTGATAAATGAATGAGATACAAGAGTGTGGGTAAAAGGAATTCAGCACTGAAAAGAAAAAAGACAGGATTTAATTGAGAAAAATGGTCATTACCTGCACTTGACAGCCAGAAGTTGAGCTCAAGTTGGTAGTTTCAGGCAGGAGGTGGTGTCAGACTGAATTTCAGCCTCCTGGATGCCAATACCCTTGCTATCCTTTGGCTACCAGAGGTGATAGAATAAATAATAAATATATTATTTAATAAATGCAGCAAAAATCCATAAAATATTTGGATAAAGCTTATTGCAAGATTAATTGGTTTGGTTATGGTTTATTTTTTTAAATCAATATAAATAAATTGATTATTGAATATTTTTGTAGAGGGGCCACAATTATATTGGGGACTTTAACACCTCTCTTCAGAGATTTCAGTATGAAAAAATGTAGTCCTGGTTACTTTGGGCTCTTTAGTTTAAAGGATATTTTGCCCAAAGATAATATGTATATAAAATACACGGTGGAGTGGCAGGGCCTTGGAACCAAGCTTCCACAACAGAGAAAGGATAATAAAACTCACTGGTATATTATTAGATCCTGTGGGTATCTGTTTGGGATGTGCACTGATGTGTTAAACCTGTATACTGGGGTTATAAGGTTGTTCAGCAGCTTAAATTGATATCAAGAGGTTGAGGACAGATATTATTAATCAGAATAATCCATAAATCACTTACTTATCTCTTATAAGTACTTGATTACCTTGGCACAGTGTCTGGATAAAAATATAACTGGGTCTCTGCCCATCAATATCCTCAAAAGAGCTCTTTATTTATAGCGTTTGGATTCCCAATATTTTCCTTCTGAGGGGTACAGGGGATCAAAGGAACAGAAACTGAGGCTAGCAGGGTAACCAATTGTAGCCTGTCACGTGTTCTTGGTGCTGTAGCTGGGATAGCATCTAATTCCACAGGGTATGGGAATTATTCTACTTCATAATTGATATTTGGACGTGTGAATAACACTAATCTGTCCTGTTTATGTATTATTTAATTAATTATCCTTAGTGAATTTTCCCAGTAAGTTAAGAATTATTTTGATAGACATTCCTACGGAAATTCTGATGTCAGGTGAGTTCTCATTATGTATTAAATAATTGGAGTAACGTCATGATATTGATTTTACTCCTTATTTTCGAGTTTCAGTTGATTTACTAAAATTATTACTTAAAAATATAAGTCATGGGAGTTCATTTGATATTTTTACATCATTAGTTCTCTTAGTATGTCACTCAAATACTGATGTCCAGAAATTCTCATAATATTATATTAAAGTATTTTAATATATTTTTAGAGGTTGTCATTGTCTTATTTTCGACATTCTTGGTACTTTTAATTATATTTAATCAAAAAATACGTATAAGGGTTATTTAAGTATTTTTATATAATTTTATGTACTTTTAGACTATCTACTATCCATGGAAACATTTATTACATATGTAGAATGTTCCTGCGTGGGTTGTAGCATGTTTACGGGGTACCTAAGTTTCTCAGGCCGCCTGTCACTTTGTCAACCTGTAGTCCTGCAACTGCGTACTTGTCAGAGGCCCGGGGCTGTGTACACGACCTTGACGGAGTGACAGGGCTGTATCTCAGCCGCGCGGGGGTGCATTGGCTGCTGCAGCTGCATGTGGGAATTGTGACAAAACACATTTCCATCCGTAACTCCTAAAATATACACAACACCTCAATTCTGATGGAATTTTAGGTGTGAAACCCATATGTGACAATACGTGTGAAATATTTAATTGTGCAAAAAGCTCAATGGTGGTGCCGTGGTATTTTTTTTCTTTCCTTAATTATGTAAAAATATAAGGAGTTGGATTTCAAGGGTGGGATCAGTGAGTGACCCCACCTAATTTTGGGTGGAGAATCCATTTATGTAATAATATTTATGTGATGGGATAACAGATAATTTCTTTATGGCAAAAAAACTAATAACAAAGAAAAGATTAAAAAAATATGTCAAAGGAATGATTGAGTTATAAAGAGAAGTTCCTGGATCTCTTCGTCTTTCACACTCACCACCAGAACAGAGCCAGAGATTAGATTATAGACCCAGACAGAACAATAAGAAAATGGTATGTATGAGAAAGATCGCAAGATAAAAGTCGTAGGTGACAGAATGATATGATCCAGTATTCCCCTTGAGAAACGCGTCGGAAAGGAAGTAAAGTGAGTATATAGGACCAGAGAAACAAAATGGACAGAGATGATAGGAAACAAAAGAACAGAAAGAGAAGAGGAATGAGGGTGTTCAAGCAGTTAATCATACCAAACTGAATACTGGAGGAGGTTAAGGTACTTTGGTAGGCGGAGTGGCAGTTGAAGTTGAGAGAGTTTGTCGGCCGGGGTAATGAGTTTGAGTGTGAGGTTGGGAGAGGATGAAGGTAGTAGTTGGATAAGTATGTCTGTCTGAAAGGTGAGATGGAGAATGTGAGGTCAAGAGAGGTAATGAGAAGGGACGGCGAGAAGAGAAGCATAGAGTTGGGAGAGAGAGATGGAGGATGAGTGGCAAGAGATTCCTGTGACAGTTTGTCGCGGGGAGGCATGTTGCGTGAAACTCCGTGACTACGACAGGTACACAGATGAAAAACTCAACACCCCCCGGAGTTTGGTGGGATTAACTGAAACAGGTCTTCAGGAGTAGATCCAGGGATTTTCGATCGCTTGCTTTGGACAAACAGTCCGCAGACATTTTGGTCGAGGGAACGAGTACGACTTTGATCTCCTGGTTCTTCAGGCTCTCACGTAGGACTTTTGCTTTGATGTCAAGATGTTTAGTCTTGGAGTGTGAACCAAAGTTTTTTAGCTTGTCAAGAAGACCGGAATTGTCTATATTAAAAATAGAGGGATAGAGCTCAAAATTCCACAGTTCGCTGATAAGATGCTTCATCCAGAGATTTTCCTGATATGCATCCGCAAGAGCATTCATTTCAGATTCTGTGGAGGAAAGAGCAATGTTACGTTGCTGACCACTATTCCAGGAAAGAGGACACGACTTCCAGAGACACAGATAACCGGTTTGAGACTTCCTAGAATTGTGGTTGTCTCCCCAGGTGGCGTCGGAGTAGTAAATGATTTCTTTATGGTCGTCTTTGGAGGGTGATAACTTAAGGTTGAGGTGGGAGGTACCATTGAGGTATTTGAAGCAATGAAGGACCTCTTTCCATTGTTGTATGCCCGGGTTGTTATTGAATCGAGAAAGGATAGAAACAGCAGGTGCCAGGTCAGGTCGTGTTCGACAGGCTAGGAAGTTGAGTATGCCAGTAAAGCGCCTGTAATTGACTCCTAGCCTCTTGAACTCGTCTATTTCTTCGGAATTGGGGTTCACGAGACAGATACCAGGTGTTAGGGGAGTTAACACGGATCTTGAGTTGTTGAGGTTCAGCTCCTTGAGTGTTTTATCCACAAGTTTATTTTGGTTAAGTTTGATGGAGACGTTGTCGATAATTATGTCCATCCCAAGAATAGTATCTGGATAGTGGGCGGTAGAATTGGGAAAGCAATTCAGAAAATTTTTTTTGAATAAATCCACGTCTCCGACTACGATCAAGTCATCGACATGGAAGAAGACAAAGGTTTGTGACTCTTTATTCATGAATAAACACGGATCGGAGTCGGAAGGGCTGAATTGGATTTCTTTGAGCCATTTAGTAAGTGTTTCGTACCAGTTGATAGGGGATTGTCTCAGACCGTATAGGGATTTTTTAAGTTTTAGGAAGGCGGATTTTCTTGAGGAGTGTCTAGGAGTTTTTATATAGATATTTTCTTTCAACGGTGGATGTAGAAAAGCACCCTTCACATCAAATTGTCTGATTTTTAGAGACTTATCAGCGCACAGGGTCAGAAGAGCTAAGAGGGAAGAAAATCTTCCGGTGGGGGCATAGGTTTCGAAGAAGTCGACGCCATACTTCTGTTGAAAGCCTTGAATGCATAGTCTAGCCTTCTTTCTTTCGGGAGAACTAGAGGTGGCAGGTTTTGTTTTTAGCACAAGCACGGTGTTCAGGTAATTATCGGGAGTGAATGAGCAGTCCTCCCATACATCTTGGTTTTCGATGTTATCGAATTCTTCTCTTATGGCGTCGGAGAAGGTATTATCATCCAGAGTCAGGTAAGAATATTTAATAGGTTTGATATTGGAGGATCTTGGTCGGAGGGAGTATGTGTTGGAGGAGGATTTGACGATTGGAGGCTCGTTGTCTTGATCTTCATCTTGTTCATCTGGTTTGTCATTAACATTGTTAGAAGACAGAGCGTCAGAACAAGAGTGGAAGTCAGGATCTATCGATTCCTCCAATTTGTCCGATATCTCTTCCTCGGGAACAGTTTCTGTAGTTTTTGGAAGGTCAGGATGGGTGTTAGGGGGAGAAAATTCTTCAAAATCGTCGTAGATCAATGAGGGTTCAGGATTTTTGTTTTTTGGGTTGTAATCAAGGAATGTGATGTGTCTCGAGTCAATGATCCTACCGCTTTCCAAGAGGATTCTGTAGGATTGCAGTTCTTCATTGTATCCAATTAGGGTTCCCGGAATACCTTTTGGAGCCAGTTTAGAGCGCGGCATTCCAGGAGGGGCTAAGACGATCAGATTTATACCAATGGGCTTAAAAAAATTTAAGGGTAACTCTTTATTTTTGAAAATTTTATACGGAGAAGGATTGCTTTTGTGAGACGGTATCTGGTTAAGTGCAAGGGTGACGGACTTTATCACCTCATGCCACAGGTGTTTATTGATACCAGAGTCCTCCAGAGTGCTTCTAAGGGACTCAATGATGGTGCGATTGAACCGTTCGGCGAGACCGTTTTGTTAGGGGGTATAGGGGTCGGAATGTCTTAACGATATGAGATTCTTTTCACAGAATTCTTTCATATTCTGATTCACGAACTCAGTGCCTCTGTCGGAGTGGATGACTTGAGGGAAATAACCGAATCGCTTAGCCTCCATACTGATGATGTGAATCAAAGTATGAGGTATGTCGCTTTTATGTTTAACAGGTATGGCCAAGCAGAATCGGGAGCAACTGTCAACCACTGTAAGGAAGTATCTGTGGCCGGCCACGGAGCTGATTATAGGACCAACAGAGTCCAGGTGGATTTCTTGGAAGGGTCTTTGGGCTTTCGTATGGGAATGTTTGAAGCTTGCTCGAGTAATTTTGCTGACCGCGCAGGATTTACAAGGTGAATCAGATTTCACCGGTAGATTCAGTTTGTTGCGCAATCGGCTATAGCTCACGTGTCCTAACGATTTTTGAAGGAATTCCGAGTAAGATAATAAAGAAAATTTTTCCATTTCAAAGGCATTTACAATGGGCAGGTTGTTTTGGTAAAAGCCAGTATACAAGATTTCTTCGTTGTCACTTATTTGGAAGTCATTCTTGTTAAAGTTAATGGACAGGCCATCTAACATCAGACATCTGGCAGAAAGTAGATTTACGGAGAGATCAGGCACGAATAGGGCATTGGTAAGAGTTAGCTTTCCATTTCTCAGCTTGATTACGGCCGTTCCGATTCCTTCTATCTTCAGTCTTTCATCTTTTGAGCCCGTTCTAATACTCCCTATTTCTTCAGTGGTAAGTGAGGTGAAATACGAAGGGTCGGATATCATGTGGGCAGAAGAACCAGTGTCTAAGACAAACACAATGGCGGGGCAGACAGAGGCTTGGTGATAGAAACAACTAACGGTTGTCGACATGCCATTATGTTTTTTGTGGTATTCTTCACGCAGTTCAGGGTGAAGTGCCCAACAGTTGGACGGTGAATGGAAAGAGTTGGGATTGTGTTTGCCGTTTGTGCATCTGGGAATGGCGTTACTGTCCTGATTTCTCCCGGTGGTGACAAGCGCAGACGGAAGGGAGTTGTATTCCTCAAACTTAGGTTTCTGATTATTGAGGTGTATTCTGACATGATCGAGGACTCTCTCGGGGTTGATGGAATCTTTATTATGAGTGATTTGATCTTTAATGGTACTCATATTGGGAGGAAGTTTACGGAGAAGCATATATGCCAAAATGTCTTGAGGAATATCTATCCCGACTTCGTGTAGTCTCCTTATGGCAATTTTGGCGGCAGTAATAAATCCAGGTCCGTCCTTGGGGTTGAAAGAGAGATTTTGGAGGTTGTCTAACACGCGAGATCTGTTGGAGGCTTCGGAGGATGCAAAAAAGTTGAGGATAGCTTTCCAGATGCTTTTCGCGTCTTTCTCATTTTCTATAGTAATAATATTGGCATGTACTGAGGCATCTAGTTTAGAGGTGATAATGGATCAAAGGTAGATATTGTTCATTTTGGACAAGGCTCCATTCTCCAAGATGAATTTGTTTCTGAGTCCTTGGATGTCTAGCATATTTTCTATTCTTGTTCTCCATAGTGAGAAATTGTTGTGGGTCAACAGAGGAATTGATTCGATAGCTGTTTTTAAAATGGTTTGTTGTAATTGGTCTGTCATGGTGTGTGGATCGGGTGATGAGTTATCCGGATTCAACTGTTAATCGTGATGGGATAACGGATAATTTCTTTATGGCAAAAAAACTAATAACAAAGAAAAGATTAAAAAAATATGTCAAAGGAATGATTGAGTTATAAAGAGAAGTTCCTGGATCTCTTCGTCTATTAAACTCACCACCAGAACAGAGCCAGAGATTAGATTATAGACCCAGACAGAACAATAAGAAAATGGTATGTATGAGAAAGATCGCAAGATAAAAGTCGTAGGTGACAGAATGATATGATCCAGTATTCCCCTTGAGAAACGCGTCGGAAAGGAAGTAAAGTGAGTATATAGGACCAGAGAAACAAAATGGACAGAGATGATAGGAAACAAAAGAACAGAAAGAGAAGAGGAATGAGGGTGTTCAAGCAGTTAATCATACCAAACTGAATACTGGAGGAGGTTAAGGTACTTTGGTAGGCGGAGTGGCAGTTGAAGTTGAGAGAGTTTGTCGGCCGGGGTAATGAGTTTGAGTGTGAGGTTGGGAGAGGATGAAGGTAGTAGTTGGATAAGTATGTCTGTTTGAAAGGTGAGATGGAGAATGTGAGGTCAAGAGAGGTAATGAGAAGGGACGGCGAGAAGAGAAGTGTAGAGTTGGGAGAGAGAGATGGAGGATGAGTGGCAAGAGATTCCTGTGACAGTTTGTCGCGGGGAGGCATGTTGCGTGAAACTCCGTGACTACGACAGGTACACAGATGAAAAACTCAACATTATGGTTTTCCTACTCCTTCATAGGTTAATTTTATTATTATTATTTTGATGTTATTTCTTTTAATTTTGCAGCTTGCTCTGCAATATTAGCAAGCTGACATTCCCCCACTCCAAGATATGGCCATATCTGAAAACAAATCTGGAGCATGTTGGGAGAAAATTAACTTCATGTGTGTTTCAGTTCCTTTTGCTGGCCCTGTAGTTTCTGAGATGTATTGATCCATCAGGTATGTTATTCTCTGGTAACCATTCATCTTTGTCTGCAGATTCTCCTTTGTATCTTACTAAGTATAGTCTAACATCTTTTCCTTGTACTCTCTCTTTCTTGTCTCTCAATATCCTGCTGAATTTCCCTTTTTCTTTCACAGGGTCAGGTTCTATTGGGATTATTTTTGGAGGGAGTTTTCTACCTTCTCTTGGTTGAAAGTGTTTGACTAGGCTCACAGGAAATACTGGGTTTTTTCTTGATAATTCTTGAGTCAAGATTACTTCCACAGCATTTTTGCCATGCATCTTTTTGATAAAAAAAAGGTTCAAAAAAGGCTGGTTTCAGCTCTCTGTTACCTGCTAAATTGTTGAAGTTGGTAGTGGATATCAAAATCTGATCTCCTATTTTAAAGTCAGGTTCTCTATGTGATTTGTCCCATCTTTGTTTGATGTATTCTACTGCTTCTTGTACACCCTTTTGAGCATGATTATTTTCCAGATCTATCATCTTCTTAAATTCAAGAGATATTGGATGAATAGTGGCTAAGTTATAGTTTATGTTATTCCTATGGAGTTTTGGAATCCATCCTCTTTCTAGTATGTAAGGAGCTTCTTTGGTAGTAGAATGTTTACTGCTGTTATAAGCCATTTCTAGGGCTGGGAGTAGGCTTACCCAATCATGGCAATAACCATCTGAGTTTTTGTATTCTAGACCAAAGCTACAGAACCTCCTTAAAATATCTTTTAGGGTCTGTATCATTCTTTCAGCTAATCCATCAGCTTGGGGATGGTATGCTGTAGAAAATGCTAGAGTAGTACCCAGTATATCATGTAGATTCCTCCCAAACTCAGAGGTGAATTTGGGATCTCTTTCACTGATTATAATCTTGGGTATACCAACATCGGCTATGATCCTTTTCCAGAATAGTAAAGCTACATCCATAGCACTATCTTCTTTGTGGTTAGGTAAGAATTTTGCCTTCATAGAGTATCTGTCAACTATAACTAGGACAGAGTTATATGAATGAGTACCTCCACAGGGGAGGCTGGTGACAAAATCCATATTGATGATTTCCCATCTGGTTTTAGGTTCAGAGATCCTCTGTAGGAGTCCAAACCTTTTTCCAGTAGTTTTATTAGATTTTTGGCAGGTCTCACAGCTAGTAGCATACTTAATAGTGATTTCTTTCCAGTCTATCCACCAAGCAGTTTGCTTTACTTTTTCCAAGGTTCTTTCTGTGGATAGATGCCCTGATGAACAGTTGTCATGGCATTCCTGAAGTATATGTTGTATATGTTCTTTGTTGCTTAGTACTAATACACTGGAATGTTGGTGTCTGTAGTAAAGGAGACCATCCCAAAAGGTAAACCTTCCTGCTTTATAGGGTTTAATTAATGAAGCAGGTAGACTATTTATCAGAGCTGCTTCTGGGGATTCACATTCCATAATGGTAATCAGCAGCTTGATTTCAGGAGATTAGTTGTCCCTTACTAGGTTGAAGAAAGCAGTATCTAATTCACATAAGTGGATCCCCATTACTGGAGCATTTAATGCAAAAAGATTGATGTTCAAGATAGGAAAGATATCTTGATCTTCAGGGTCATATTCTGGATTGTTAGAGTCATTAGGCATATCATTCCTACTGAGACTATCAGCATTCTGATGTTTAGCTCCAGCTTTATGCACTATAGTCATCTGACCTCTGTACTGTTGTATAGCAATTTGCCACCTGAGCATATGTCTTCTGGGGATTTTCATTTTCATAAGAGTTCTTACAGCATTAAATTCCGTGATCACTTGGAAAGTGGTGCCTTCTAAGTAATAGTGCAGCTTTTCTAAAGCCCATACTTGAGCCAAACACTCCGACTGACTGGCTCCGTATCTCTTTTCTGTATCTTTGATCTGTCTAGATATGAAGAGTACTGGTTTCTCCACAGGTCTGTCTTCTTCTATCCTTTCTTGATGTAGAGCAGCTCCTAACCCTTCCATACAGGCGTCAATGTACAGTTTAAAGGGCTTGGAGTAATCTGGTTGGATGAGTAAAGGAGTAGAGGTCATAGCTATTTTTAGTTCCTCATAGTTTTTCAATCTCTCATGTGTCATTTCAAATAGAGTGTTGTTGTTGCATATGTCATACAGACTCTTAGTCAGCATAGCAAACTTTGGTATGTATTTTCTGTAGTAACTGAAAAAACTAAAAAAAGACAGTAACTCTGTTTATTTTTTGAGGCATGGGTCTATTCATGAAAGCAGCTATCTTATTTTGATCAGCAGCTAGAGTTAGACCAGAGACTATATGTCCTAAGGCTTTAAATTCTCTGTAGCCAAAGCTGCATTTTTTCATGGATACCTTCAATCCTGCTCTGGAGATAGTCTGGAGTACTCATCTTACTTGGTTGATATGAGTATCCCAATCATCAGAGTATATGATAAAATCATCTATATATAACATCATCCATCCTTGTCTGATGTATGTACCTAGAACTGTATCCATTGTTCTTTGGAAGTGGGATGGGGCATTCTTTATACCAAAGCGCATCCTAAGATATTCATATATTCCCAAATTACAGATTATTCTCATAAACTTCCTTCTTTCAGGGCTTATAGGTATCTGGTGGAAACCTTTAAGCATATCCATATTAGTGATATACTTGGCCTTCGACAAGTTATGCAGAGCATTATCAATCCGGGGTATAGGATAATAATCTGCCTGAGTATAATTATTGAGCATTCTGAAGTCTCCTACCATTCTTGACTTTTCATTGTGCCAAGCTATGATTACAGGTGTGGTCACATCTACCTGCTCATTGTGCCCTACTTTCCTTAATACTTGTAAGTCTATCAGTTCTTGGACATGTTCCTCAAGAGCTTTTCTAGACTTGGGAATAGAGGCATAGGCTGTTCTTCTTAAGCTTGATGGATAAGGAGGCTTAATGTTCAATTTTAATACCATATCATGTCCTTTAATATCACCAATGGGATGATCTTTAGTAGAAAAAGAATTGTGGTTCTCAAAGCAGACTGTCAATATATCTTTCTTCTGTTCTTCAGAAAGTTTCATATTCAGAGCTGCTTGACAGAAGTATTCTTGGTCAAAGTCTTCTAAATGCTTTTGATAAGTAGAGGAGGGGAAGTTAGATTGAATGGTGCATATCTTAAACTTCTTTTCCCAATTACCACCCACTGTGAAGTATCTCCCTTTACTCTGGAACACATCTATACCATATAGACATAAGGCATCATTACCTAGTATCAGGTAGTCACATAGTCCGTTGAGCAATACTAAAAAATCCACTTGTATTCTCAAAGATCCTTTAGTATGGGTTAGTATTATAGGAGCAGTACATACTCTAATAGCATTCATGGTAGAGTTGCAAGAGCTAAACTTGGATTTTGGGATGGGCAGAAGGTGTTCTTTCCAATTGGGATCCCATTTGTTTAAGAATTCAGCACAGACACATGAGCAGAAAGCTCCACTATCCGGCAATAACCTTATAGGTCTGTCTTTAACAATCCTGTTGCATAGCAAGTTTGACCAGAGGTATAACTTTTTGCACTCATAGGTTTAACTGTTAATGGTTTAACATCCGTAATATGTCTAAGAATTATGGTAGGATCCCATTGTTGGGGAAAACTAGAATCCCCATGGATTTTATTGATTTCTACAGAAGTTCCTATATCTCCTTCTATAACATTAACAGGGTTGGTCAGGATCAATTCACATTCAGAAAGGGATCCTTCAGTATCAGCTATATCTTAATAGTTCTGATTCCCTTCAACCTCCTACTCTCCTTCCAAGACTGCTATCTTTCTTTTTGTTAAGGGGAAGTCTTGTCTCATGTTCCCTGTCTTGTTACAATTCCAACAAGTTCCAGGTATCCTCTCTTTATCCCTATTCTAATTGGGTTTTTGTTATTATCAGAGGTATTCATCAGAGGAGGTTGTTCTCTGGTTTTGTTAATGTTTTAGTTCTCTTTTGTTCTAGAAGGGAATTTCTTGTCTAACCCATTCATGTCTATGACTTCTTCTAGCACATTGATTAGAGTTGGCAATTCAGCATCCATGCTCATCCTGCATCTTACACTATGGTTAAGATTTCCAGGACACAATTTGAGGAGTCTTTCATTTACTTCCTCTTTATCAGCATCTGGATAGAAGCAGTCTAGTCTTTTCTTCTGTTCCAAGCACCATTTGTGAGGCTTATCCTGGCTTATCCTTGGAGGGGTCAAATGAGGAATTTTCAAAAATTTTCATCATTTTTCTTTTCCACATTCTAGAACCAAATTGTTCTTTAATCAGAAGTTTCTAAGAATTCCATGGTAAGGATCCTACTTCTTCTCTTTTACTTATAAACCAGTCCAAAGCTACTCCTTCAAATAGTCTGGGCAGCCTTACTACAGCTATAGCTTCTGGTAAGTCATAAGAGTTAATAGTGTAGTCAATAAATTTCATATCATTTATATGATTGTATTCTCCTTCACTGGAGAAATCGGGCCATTCAGAAATAGGGGGTAAAAGTTTGAGGGCTTGCTCTACTTCAGGGGTAGGACTAGGCCTAAAGGTGTCAATCCTATGCATTCC
Organism: Puccinia polysora; assembly: GCA_025617555.3. NCBI lineage: Eukaryota > Fungi > Basidiomycota > Pucciniomycetes > Pucciniales > Pucciniaceae > Puccinia > Puccinia polysora. The sequence goes on from CM062633.1 coordinate 2,530,461, forward strand.
TAGTAAGGGTGGTGCATACGGAGTAGTTGTTTGTCTTGGAGGTTTTGGTTCCTCTGTGGTACTCCACAAGAGTTTGGTCAGAGGGACTTTTAAGTCTCTAAGATCATTCTTGATCAGATTAAGTTTCAGGTCAACTTTATTATTAAGCAGATCCAGTTTCTCACTAAGGAATAGAATGGAGCTGTTAGTAGTTGTTACCAATTCTTCTTTTAAGGGTTGGAAAGACATAATAAAATCTTCTTGGATTCATGATAACATATTCTCAATTGTTTGAGTCTGTCTGATCCTACCTTGATTTATTGTCTCCAAAACTGTTCTGTGTGTTCTTTGATATCTTCCATTTCTACCGTCTTTGTTTGTTTATTAATCAATTTGGCTACTACTGAGGTGAATTTATCCATTTGGGTATAAACACTGTCCAAATTTTCACAAACAATTTTGAAATTATGACGCATATCATTAGAAAAGGAAGTAATTACATCAGAGGTTTGTTTGGGCTCAGAATGAGAAGCTAATTGTTGTAAACCTTTTTCCATTTTTGAGCTAGGGATATTATCTGATCCAATCTTTCTTTCCCTTTCTTTGGATGGGAAGAGGATCTCTTCTTTCCTGATCCTTTGCCTTTCAGTTGGGCTAATTGATCACAAGGATTCCATTTTTCTATGTAGGATTCTACCTCTTTCCTTGGAATCGTTTTCTGAAGAGCTATCTGGGTAGCTTTTTCCTGGGAGATTATCTTTTTCATAGATACCATGTCCTCTTTGGCTTGGGCTTCTTTGAAATCTTCCCAATATTTCACGTGCTCTCTGAGTAAGTCTTTGATCGTGGCTTCCTTGGCCAGATTCTGCTGGGGTGGCTGCAGGGAATCTTCTTGTAATGGAGGGTGGCTTAATTCTACTACCTTCCTGGGCTCTAGGTTGGGGGAGGGCAGAAGTACTTGGTGCTGTTCCTTGTCCATCAAAATTTGATTCACGGGTTCCAGTCCCCTCATGGTTGTCATTATTGGTGGTCTCACAGTTACTGGGAGCTCCTGGCAACAATCCATAGGAGGGAATTCTCCCTGAGGCTCTTGTGTTACGTCTATTCATATTTGAATAAAATTTTTATGAGTATTTTTCTTTCTACAGAAAAAATCCATAAAAATAAGTTTTATTTAAAACTCACTTAAGTTGATGTTCAAAGGTACCAAGACTTTATTGGGATTAAATAGGTCCTTAGTAGGTAATCCTACGGGGTCTTGGTCTGTTCCAATGAGGTCTTCACCTGCACAATCAATATTTTCAGGGCTTCCAGAGATATCTGGGACTTCTTGATCCAATAAATAAATTTCAGCCGTGGTGGTTTCTGGTACAGGAGGGTTCACTGATGTAAAAATGTTATTTTATTGGTCAATAAAATATATTAATATTATTTGAAAAATAATATGGTAATACAAGTTGTATACTTACTTTTATATTTTGAAAAGTATTTTGAATGGTATTTGTTCCAAGGTTCATGTTTCCTTGATAGGGCCTGGAAGTTGATACGCCTCTCAAGATCTTCTTGTTCAAGGAGTTTATCTAAGTGTTTACATGCAGAAGAGATATTAAGTGGCTCAGCTTGAGTTAAAGCTTTCCAATCAGTAGGTTTATAATTTTTAATATATTCTTCTTTTCTTATCTTTGAAAGATTTAAATAATAGATTACTAATTCTGCATTGGTTTTTAAATCCACTGCAAAAGAATTTAATGATAAATTACGGTTATAAAGTCAGATAATTTTATCTTTGATTTAATTTTACGTGAAATGTCTGGTACAAGGTATTAAATATAATAAAATGGAATATTTCCTGGCCAGACCCCCAATTTTTAGCCTCCTTGATGCCAAGACCCTTTCTATCCTTTAGCCAGCAGAGGTGAGATAATAAATAATAAATATATCATTTAATAAATGCAGCAAAAATCCTTAAAACATTTGGATAAAGCTTATTGCAATGTTAATTGGTTTGGTTATGGTTTATTGTTTTAAATCAATATAAATAAATTGATTATTAAATATTTTTATAGAGGGGCCACAATTATATTGGGGATCTTTAACACCTCTTTTCAGGGATTTCAGTATGAAAACACGTAGTCCTGGTTACTTTGGGCTCTTTAGTTTAAAGGATATTTTGCCCAAAGATAATATGTATATAAAATACACGGTGGAGTGGCAGGGCCTTGTAACCAAGATGCCACAACAGAGAAAGGATAATAAAACTCACTGGTATATTATTAGATCCTTTGGGTATCTGTTTGGGACCTGCACTGATGTGTTTAACCTCTATACTGGGTTTATAAGGTTGTTCAGCAGTTTAAATTGATATCAAGAGGTTGAGGACGGATATTATTAATCAGACTAAGTCATAAATCACTTACTTATCTCTTGTAAGTACTTTATTACCTTGGCACGGTGTCTGGATATAAATATAACTGGTTCTCTGCCCATCAATATCCTCAAAAGAGCTCTTTATTTATAGCTTTTGGATTCCCAATATTGTCCTTCTGAGGGGTACAGGGGCTCAAAGGGACAGACACTGAGGCTAGCAGGGTACCAATGGTATCTTGTCACGTGTTCTGGGTGCTGTAGCACGGGTAGCATCTAGTTCCACAGGGTATGGGAATTATTCTACTTCATAATTGATATTTGGAAGTGTGAATAACACTAATCTGTCCTGTTTATGTATTATTTAATAAATTATCCTTAGTAAATGTTCCCAGTAAGTTAATAATTATTTTGATAGACATTCCTACGGACATTCTGATTTCAGGTGAGTTCTCATTATTTATTAAATAATTGGAGTAAAGTTATGATATTGATTTTACTCCTTATATTCAAGTTTCAGTTGATTTACTAAAATAATTAGTTAAAAATATAAGTCATGGGAATTCATTTAATATTTTTACATTATTAGTTCTCTTAGTATGTCACTACAATAGTGATGTTTAGAAATTTTCATAATAGTACATTAAAGTATTTTAGTATATTTTTAGAAGTTGTCATTGTCTTATTTTCGACATTCTTGGTACTTTAAATTATATTTAATAAAAAATATGTATAAGGGTTATTTAAGTATTTTTATATAACATTATTTACTTTTAGACTATCTACTATCCACGGGAACATTTATTACATATGTAGAATGTTCCTGTGTGGGTTGTAGCATGTTTACGTGGTACCTAAGTTTCTCAGGCGGCCTGTCACTTTGTCAACCCGTAGTCCCACAACTGCATACTTTTCAGAGGCCTGGGGCTGCGTAAACAGCTTTTGACAGGGTAAAAGTGCTGTAGCTCAGCTGCGCACGGGTGCATTGGCTGCCGCGGCTGCTTGCGGGAATTGTGACAAACACATTTCCATCCGTAACTCCTAAAATATACACAACACCTCAATTCTGACTGGATTTTAGGTGTGAAACATATATGTGACAATACGTGTGAAATATTTAATTGGCCAAAGGGTTCAGTAGTGGTGCCGTGACATTTTGGTCTTTCTTTTCCTTAATTATTTAAAAATATAAGGAATTGGATTCCAAGGGTGGGGTCAGTAAGTGACCCTACCTAATTTTGGGTGGGGAATGTATTTCTGTTATAATATTTATGGTTTTCCTACTCCTTCTTAGGTTAATTGTATTATTATTATTTGTAATTTATTTCTGTTACTTTTGCAGCTTTCTCTGCAATAGTAGCAAGCTGACACTGAATCAATGGGCTCTGCTGGGGATTTTCTTTGCAACTTCTGGAGATTGAAACTCAAGTTGAGGGTTGTTTTCTGGTGGGTTTGGGCTCAATCTTGAGGGTGGCTGTTGGATGGGAGGATGAGTTGGGAGAGGGAGAGATCTGCTGGGGAGATTGGACAATTTGATGGTACCAAGCGGGTTGGTCCTTCTGGAGCTGGGAGGTGGGAGGCATGGTTCCTAGTCCCAGTCAGTTTTTGTGGTTGGTGCGCTGTGCATGTGTGCTTGGCTTGCGGAGTCTCTAGCTAACACCATGATGGCAATGTTTTCACCAATTCATACTGCAAGACTATTGGTTTGCCCTGTTCCCACAAAATAGGTGATCTACTAGCATTCCAAGGATCTGTTGTACCTGAGGATTTTCATCCTCAGTGGATTTTGGATTATGAGACTTGCAGTTCCAGTTCTGTAAGTTTGTTTAATTTGGATTGTTGGATTTTTCAAATCTTTTTGTGATTAATTCTTTTTGGTAAATTCTTTTTTAATGCTGATTCCTACTTTATTGATATTTGATCCTATTGATTTATAAAAGTTTGATGTTGATGAAATTGTCAGAAATTCTCAGTTACATGAGAAGCTCAATGCAATGATCTTTGGATACCCTGAAGAAGATCATTGCAGGCTGTTGAAGCACTTGATGATGGAGACCTCAAATTATCAATAAAAGCCAAGACTTGAACCTAAAGTCTGGCGGTCAAGCAGAGGACATAAAAAATTAACATATACCCGGAGAGATCCCTGTCAAATTGAACACATTGAGAAGCAACTTAAGCTGGAAAAGAGACCAAATAATAAAAGGCAAAAGATTTTAAGTCTTTTCTTTTGTGAAATGTTCATTTTTTTGGTTTAATGAACTGATGATGATATGATGTTAATTTTTAGTCAAAGTACACAGGATCAGAATCTGGATTTCATAGTTCAGAGGGAGCAACTGAAAGTGAATTAGCTTCACTTCATTTGGATTTTGAATCCACTTCAGATGAAGAAGAAATGCAGTAAGCATCAACCAGAAGCTCATCTTTGGTGAGTATTGATGTGATTAATCAATTTTATTGCAATTTTGGCTGACTGGGTTTTGTTAGAGGAACCCAAAGTGAAATACCTCAACCAAATACCTGAGAAATTACTTAATTTCTTGGGTGAGTTTTGGGATCCAATTGGTGATGTTAATTGCGGATTCAGAGTCATTGCTAAATTGCTTGGGTATGATGAACATTGTTGGTTTAAAGCAAGACAGGAAATGATTGAAACATTAGAGAAACATAAAGCATGCTACATTAAGATGCTTGGTGGTGCAAAAGAGGTAGAAAATATTAAACAAAGGATTGATTTTGAAGACATCAATGCAAATAATACATCTTCAAAATGGCTGGCTAAGTTGGATATGGGTCAAATAATAGCAAACACATATGCCAGACCTAAATGTTTTATTTCATTGGAGTCATGTTTTTCTTATAATCCACTGAAAAAATGTGTTACAGATCAATCAGAGCCTATGTATATTTCCTTTCTCTACAATAACCATTGGGTTCAATCATTACTTGAGGGATAAATGATTTCAATCTTTGCCATTTTAGCAAAACCCTCTTCTTTCATTTCAAAGAAATCTTCTGGTTGGGTTGATCATCTCAAATATCAAATGCATGTGTACTTTAGATTATAGACTTCAATTATAGAGATCATTTCATCATTGCTTTCCCATATGACTTTAAATTCTGATGCAGCTAACTTGTAATTCTATTAATATAAATTTTTATCACATCTTGAACATCATTATGTTGAGTGTTTTGAGTTAACATCATTATGATGAATTTTTTGAATGAGATTTTATTGCTAAGTCAGTTCAACATTTGTTTGGGTGATCCCATCATAAGGAGTATTTTTACTTCTTGTGATGAGATCAGCTTAGCACAAGTTGATTTTTTTTTTGTACTTCTAGTTTAGGGGTTGTCAAGTTACTTGTCTTTTTTTGTTTTTTTTACTTTAGGTCTTTCCAAGTTGAACTTGTTTTTTTTGGAACTTTTACTTTAGGGCTAGTCAAGTTGAACAGTTATTTTTTGGAACTTATACCTTAGGGCTGCTCCATAGACTCTTTCATTGTTTATTTAATTTTTGGTTTTTTGGTTTTCTTCAGTTTTATTTTTTTATTTTATTTTATTTTGTTTTACTTATTTTCATTTTTTTTTCTAACCAACAAATCAATTTTTTTTTTGATTTTTTGGTTGATCCCTGTTTTTTTTTTGTATTTTTATTTAGTTTATTTTAGCTTTTTACTTGATTTATTTTATTTTATCTTTTATTTTTTGGCCCACAACACTTGAAGCCATGTGACACAGAAAACCACTACATTCCAGCTGTGTGGCATGGAACACAACTACATTCCAGCCATGTACAAGCCCACAAAACTTGAATGTAGCTGGGTGTTGTGCCACACAGCCTGGGCCTTTGTGTGGGAGCGGCACAACCACACTCAAGTTTTATGGCAGCTACACAACTAAAATCAAGCTGTGTAGTGTGCCACACCTCCCAAATGAGTCATTTACATGGCTCATTTGGTCCATGAATTTATCATCACCCTTATTGTATATGTTTATAATGATCATCAATTACATTTTCTGTACCTGGAGAGCTTTCTTCAATCATTTTTTTTGATCTTTACAGCATCTTATCATTGAATTAAGACTGAAGGGTGGTGGGGGGATCAGGTTCAATCAGAGAAAAAAATCAAACCAGAGAGTGTATTCAAAAATTTGGGTGGGAAGATTGATACAAAACCCAGTGCAAAACCCAGAGATAAAAATTAGGTTCAAATGGATTTAAATGAGAAAAAAATCAAAGGAAATTTTGTGGCCAGAATAGGAGTTGATAAATACACAACAGATTTAACTGTACTAACTCATAGAATCAAAAAATAGCATCATTTTCTGAACCAATTTTTTACTGCAGTCCTCCTTCCATATTTATAAAAAAGTGACAAATATTTGATGCCCCTCATTTTTATTGTTTTTTTCTCCCCTCTAAGTGGTTTTTTGGTATTTTTTTTCTTTGATTTCTTTTTATTTCAATCCAATTTTCAACCCTCAATTCATTGAATTATTTTTCAATACAACAGAGTTCAAGCTCATGGCATCAATCAAGCTTTGTATTTGATTTTTCTAATCAGTGACAACTTCAGTTTCACCCGCTCATTTAGTTTGCAACCAAATCACAGATATTGTCAAGAAGAGCAATAGACTTCACTTGTCTCTTGGTATGTGTCTAAATACATTCCTTCATTCCAGTGCCACCACAGTGGTGGTACCAAGCTTTTGTGGGTAATGATTACTGGGAGGCCCCCCAGGCGGCCAAGCTTTGGGGGTTGATTATTAAACAAGATTGCCTGTATGTACATACATGCTTACCATCTGGAGTTATCTTATTTCACCTTGAGCTCCTGCTATTGTTCACTCACCACATCATGATAGAATTTTTCTTATTTTTCTCATGAAAACAGGAAACAAAAAACCAAAGTAAATCATTCCCTTGTTTGATTGGTAGGATAATGGATACAAATTGTTCATCAGTGGGCCCCTCAGATTAGTTCACAATGTATGTGGAGTGTGTAGAAGCCTATATGTTATAACCATCCAATAATTAACTGATCATCCACCACCATCAGCCGTCAGCAAGGTTTGGCCGTCCCAGGCTCCAATCTTGATTAATTACTTTAGCAGATGCTTACCTGATCATCCACCACCATTTGCTGTCAGCAAGGTTTGGCTGTCCCGGGATCCAATCTTGATGAGGAGAGAGAGGGATCCAGGGGCAGGTGGATGTTCTGGTCTTATAGCTATATACAAGGTCTGTGACAAGTTGATGGTTTGACATCTTTATGGGTTTGTGTGTGTGTGACATAATTTTGTTTTCCCATATACTCTAACACCCCCTCCCACAATTATACTCCACTTACCCCTAGCGCCAGGGCTCCGGTACTATGTTTGTTTGGGCCCAGCGGCTTGGTCATGATATTGGCTAGTTGGGTGGCGGAGCTAGTCCATTATAGGTTGATGTTCTCCCTGCAGATGAATCCATTCACAAAATAGTACGCTCTGTCCAGGTATTTGGTCCACTTTTGTGAAACATTGCTGGTAGCAATTAGGATAGAGGCCTCATTCTTGCAGTGGATTGCTGACTCACACTCAAATTTCAGGTCAGATAGTGTCAGCCGGAGCTGTGCCAAGAGCTGAGAGCCCTCCGATAAGGCCACATAATCTGCCGCACATGTGGATAGTGCCACCACTGTTTGTTGCCAAGCTCCCCATGCAACTGTGTTTCTGTTGTGAAGGATGACATAGCCACTTGTGGATCATTTGTGCTCCCCTCCCCAACTCGCGTCAACCCACATTGAGAGACTGCCTGTGCCTCCTTGGGTATATCTTAGGCATTGATTGAACAATCCCTTCAGGTATCCAATGAGGTGATCCAATTGTTGCTAGTGTGCCAGTGAAGGTTGTGAGCTGAACCTAGCAAGTGGATTTAATGCATAGGCTATATTGGGGCGCATTCCACATGCAAGATACATAAGCAACCCAACAAATTGCTGGTATTTCATCATGGCCACTTCTTCATTGCTGTTTGTCTCTAACTTCATTTCCAATAGCGGGGCCCGCTTGAGGTGTGCCAGTTGGGGATAGTGTTCTAAAATCCCCTTGAAAAAAAGTGATTTTTCCAGTGTCAATTCATCCCCCACTGCCTTCATTTTAATCCCCACCATTTTGTCTATTCCTGGCTTCCATTTGATTTTCAATTTTTTCTCTACCCCACTTCTGAAGCGCTCCATCATCCAATCCAAAGAGGCCATCACCACCCAATTTTCAACATGAATCCAAACCACAACAAAATCTCCGCGGTCACAACAAAGGTATAAAAAGTCCTCAAGTTCACTTGCATGTAGCCCAGCACCTTCCACCACCAACCAAAATTGCTTCCACCATCACCTTGCCGCTTGCCAGCTCCCATAAATTTATTGCTTTAGCTTCATAACAAAGCCCTTCCATTTGGGGCCTATCAGGACAGGGGGCTGGACATATACCTCTCCTTCAATTGTTCCATAGAGATATGCCGCACTGACATCAAAGCTTGCCAAAGGGAATCTTCCATGGTGCGCTATTGCAAGGAGAAGCCTCAAGGTATTGAGTGAGGCCATTGGTGCGTAGGTCTCATACACATCCAGTCCCATTTGCTGACTGCACCCCTTTGCAACGTATTGGGACTTACTTTGGATCAATTCTCCATCTGCATTCCTCTTGTGGGCCAAAAAAAATTTAGCTCCCAGTACTTTCATACCCTTGTGCGGCTGGACCGGCTCCCATACGTCTAGATCATAAAATTGTTGGATTTCATCTTCCCTGGATTTCATCCATTTGGCTGCCCACTCTCCTTTAAATTCCTCAGGAATGGATTGGGGAATGGCCATCTTGATCCTCCTAGGTAAGCTAGTCATTGCCTCTTCTTCTGCAGCCGCCATCTCATCAGTTGCTACTTTGCCCAGTTGGAGTTTACTGATGATATCAACTGCTGCCCCCTCCGTAGGTTGGACCAGTAAAGATTGAAAGAAGGGGAAAATGGCCAGGGTAAAGTGGATTACTCTCCGTTTTTTTATGACCAGAATAACCAGCCCTCTCCTCCCAATGGTTAACCAAGCAGGCCACACCTACTTGCTCTCTCATCCAGCTTCCCTCTGCATTCCAAAGGCGTGTGCACAATTGCTTTTTCCACAAAGGGTTAAACAATAGCAAGTTTTGGTAATTTGCCACATAGGAGTTCTAAAGGATTGGCAGACAGTCCATGAGGTAGGCTGCAACTTGGTATGAGAATGACCAAAATTTTGTGTCCATGCTGCTCTCATGGAGCATGGTTCTTGCTATGTCCCCCAGTGTGCTGTTTACTCTCTTGGCTTCCCCATTTTGCTCAGGGTGGTAGGGTGGTATTGTTGCCATCTGTATCCCCAAAGGTTCCACTTTGCGCTTGAGAGGTCCCGCCTATTCCGCAGAATTATTGCTCCTAATGTACTTTGGATACCACCCTCTGATGTATTTTATATTCTCCAGCCAGCTCAAGATCCTTGTTTGGTACCTCCAACCTTGATTTCAGGATGGCAATAAATGTATAGGTGGTTGCATGGTCACAAAATGTCAGAAGGGCCCCTATCAGGTCCTCCTCAAATGGGCCGGCCATGTCTGTAAAAAATAGGTCCAGGGGAGCATCCCTAGCAATGCCTGACTCCACCCTGGGGCCTTTTGATCCAGGCTCTTCAAGATGGCACATTGCTTGCAGAAAAAAGATTTCCATATGCCCTTAATCTCATCAGGGTATTATGTTCTCAGGAACTCCCTCACTAATGCCTTGGAGGCATTGCCTAGGCGCACATGCCATTTATATGGATCAAATGAGGGTTTTGACAAAATTTTCATTGCAAGGTTACGCAATTTACAAGTAGGAATTGTCCAGAAATACTTGTGAAAGGATGTGCTGTATTCATTTGCCATAGGATCTGTAAGAATGGCATCAAGACCGGAGTAAGTAAGTCTCCATCCCTCCAATAGTAGGTGTCCCGTTGACAGAATGATTCCATTGATTTCATGGCATAGATAGACACCTTCAATTATCATCATCCCCATTCTTGTTGGGATAGCCAGCCTTCCAACGCTTGATGCAACAACACAGTGTTTTTCAGTTGCCAATATAAAATTCTTATGGGATGGGAGTCTTTGGGTTGCAGAGAAGTAATGGGAGGGGCCACTCAAATGTGCGCTGGCCCCGGAATCCAGAAGAATTTCACCCCCGTCATTTTCCGGAATATCTACTACCCGTAGTTGGTCCTTCCAATTGTTGCAGATTGGTTGCTGGGGCGGTAGGTATCTTGAGTTGTGGCTTGCATGATTGTTGGGAGGGGATGGTATTTTCCTCATTCAAACATCTGCCCAGAAGTTTGAGCAGTCTGCATACCAATGTCCCTTGGCCCTGAAATACCAACAGGTACACCCATAAGTATCAAGGAGTGCCTCAGATTTTTGCCTTCCTGCATAGTATGCAGCCCAACCAACTGACAAGCGCAGTTTGGTGGGCAATGTGCTCTGGTCCTGCTGGCGTTGAGGAGGGACATATCAACCCCAGACACCCTGGATCTCATCCAGTTCCATCAATTCAACGTTTCCGGCACCCTTTGGACATAGTTTGCCAATTGCTCCTTGGAGGACATTTTCCACATCCAAGAATTGAGGAATAGATTTAGTGTTGTTCAGTTGCAGAGAAACAGAGTAGTCATAGGTCTTTGCATCAATACCTGCCGGCACTACTGCCACCAATTGCACCAGGAGTCCAACCAGCTCATTACGCAAGATTTTGAGTTTATTCAGGTTGGCCATAACAGTGTAGAGCAATGTGATCCACACCATATTGGCCTTGGGCAAGGTAAGTAATGCCATCATTTTCTCCGCTACCACAAGTTTATGACGCCAGTCTGATCATTTGCAGGTGTTGACCAGAATTTTGTAGATTGACTTCCCTAGTTCCACTTGGGATGCCTTGATGATGGCAAATAGTTCATTGTCCACCAAATTTTGTTGGAGATTAACCAAAGCTTGGTTCTTCATGGTTTTCAAGCAAGTAAAGTTGATTTGCTCACCCAGGAACGTTGGGTTGCAGCCAAAGGCCTGCCAAAGTGTGTAATTGACAGCTCCTTCCCAAACATTGAAGTTTGAGCCATCAAAGGCAAGGACCGGTTGCTTTGTGTTAATTTTCCAGTGGAACAACATTGGGTCCTTGACAAACTTCAGGATTAGTGGATTTGTGATCTGTTGCAGTGGGAGCTTCATGTGTGGTTGGTTCAAGGCGGTGAGTGTTTCTTTTTGATTGGCCATTCTGTTCATCACCAATTCAAAACGTTGAAATTGTTGTGTGAGGCTCAATTGTAGGGTTTCAAAACACAACTCAAATTTGGTTTTGGAGACAAATGTTGTTGGTGTTGGTCTCCCATTGTTGGGTTATTGGGCTTGGATGATCCTTTGCTGGTAAGTTGTTTTAACCAGTCTTCCTTTTTCTTTTGGTAATGCTTATCCATAAACCTGTCCATTTCAGCTGGTTGGCTTGAGCCAGCTTTTAACCTGTAGAAGCCTATATGTTATAACCATCCAATCATTCACTGATCATTCACCACCATTGGCCATCAGCAATGTTTGGCCATCCCAGGAGCCAATCTTGATTAATTACTTTAACAGATGCTTACCTGATCATTCACCACCATCAGCCATCAGCAAGGTTTGGCTGTCCCGGGATCCAATCTCGATGAGGAGAGAGAGGGATCCCGGGGCGGGTGGATGTTCTGGTCTTATAGCTATATACAAGGTCTGTGACAAGTCGATGGTGTGACATCTGTATGTATTTGTGTGTGTGACATAATTGTGTTTTCCCATATACTCTAACAGAGTCCACATCCTGTGCAGCTTTGAACACGAATTCTCGTTGATCACATCGAGAAGCCGATGATCGAGAGGTAGACAAGGGACTAAGACTGCAAATCCGGGCGCTGAAATCAAGATGCAAATCAGATGTTTTGATGAGATGGTGTTCAAGCCCATGCACGTGGCTTCCGTTATCGCAGTCACCGCCACGAGAAGAGGCTTGGAATAAGAAACGCGACGGTGATGATAGGTATGTATCTGGTGGGAGCCAAGACAATGGGTCGATGAGTTGGAAGGGATTATTGTTATTGCTTTCCGACTTTTGCACATACGTGTTGGCATCGACACTATGTCGTGTTCACCAAACCACAATATTACAATCATTTTTTATCGTCGTGAGGACGACGTCGTCGGAGTTGGTGGGTGTCCATTTGGCCGTTTCTGACGTAATGAATGAAAACGTAAATCCACTTGTGGAGGATTGTGTGTATCTAATGATTTTACAGGCTTGATGAGCAAGAAATGCCGATGTGCATGTAGAAATTGTGAACCTGTACCTAAATACATGAATATATACATACTCGTGGCCTGGAACATGGATGACTGATATGCGTAATTTCTATAAATTAACAGCTCGACGGCAGGATTAGAAGATTGAGGAGGATCACACATTTTTACGGCCACTAACAACAGGCTTTCTCTGCCCGAAGTTAACCAGGAGCCATTACTGACGGATCGATGATGACTACGGCTTGCTGGGGAAAGGGTGCCTTATACTGCTGTACAGTCCATACGGTGCTGCAACAACCAATCGAGTCGTAGCTGATTAATGTGGTATACATATGAACATTGGTGATGATGATCCACGAGCACTTCGCGGGCTCGTTGTTACGGGAGATGCGGGTGTCCCACTTATCGATACATGTATTGGTATGAATGTATGTAATGTATGTACATACATATATACATACACCTAGTGTTTGCGAGGTCGGCCGAGCGGATTGCTTGTACTCATCATGACTTGATGCTGGAGCTCCGAAAAGTGATTGTGCTTGGTTGGCCCCTTGTGGGCCAACTTGGACCGATGAGCTGTCGAGATTACAACAATTAACGGAAGGTCACTCAGCCTTCAGGTTGGAGTGCTGAGAGTGTTGGCCTGCACCTCACTGACAATTATACTACTCTTGACGCCAATGCCGATGCCATGATTATTTGGCACCTTTTCCCAATGCAATGCTTTATGAAGTGCCGCCAACATCAATGCCGACGCCGACGCTAACGCTAGCCAAATGAAGATGAGGTCGATACACACCACTAGTTTCGAGAGGCGGAGGAATGAGTGGAACTGATCTGATTACAGATGAAACCGACGTTCGGGCAAGGCGTTGTGATCGAGTTTGGAGATGATCGGGGGCTAGCAAATGATCAGTTGAGTGTCCTGTCATTTACGGCGTATAGAGAGTACAGAGTGATGAATATGGTCATAGTCACTAGCACTCGAGGTTTCAAGATACACACGCCTTTCGCTGAAGTCCTCGGAATGAATCACTCTGGTCTGGAGCATGCTGATTGTACATGAATATGTTGTCTTCATGGTTAGGTGATCTAAAGATGTATAGATAGGACTTGGTTCAAATTGTGTGCCCGGGTAGATGACTTCATACGCTATGCAACTGTTGACTGGATTGAAGTCGTGGCAGTAGCTAGGCGAAGTGAGGATAATATTATATTTATTGGCACTGGTCGATAGTGGAAGGCAATTGTCGCGTTGCCTCCACTCAGTCATCACTGACTACCCATCTAGGTGCTTCACTCAAGAGGAACATGACTGTGGATGAGGATGGAGGGCGGTCCAAGACAGAGAGTGTGTGCTCATGCGGATAGCCCGGTCGCTTGCACATCTTCGACGGAAGAAAAACACACCTCAATCAGACGGTGCTGGTGGAGTGGAAACTTGACAGGAAGCCAGGGTTTTGGTAAATCCATCTGACATCTTCAACCTACAATCCCAATGTTGGCTTCCAACCAGGAGTTGTTGGTAGCTGGATTGAGCTGCCAAGAAAAATGATCATTCAGATTTCAGCGTCCGTTGTTCTTCTCTGAAACCGTCACCTCTTCTTTTTATCCTTCTTGCTTTCCCAAGAGTGATGTGTACGGTGTGCTGTATCTTCGCTTGAAGGATTGGGATTTTATCATCTATCCCCTAGTCTGCCTCCAGCTCAGATCAACCCTGCGTCTCGTTCCTCCGCGGCTGGGATCATAACAAGGGTCTCTGTCTCTCTTGATCTCTTGAGAAGTGAGACTGATATGGTGATGGAGGTGGCAGAGGGTGTAGGATGAGGCGGAGGAAGGCGACGGCGAGGATGGTGCTCGTCAAGGGGCTGCCCAAGGCATCCCGTCAGTCTTCTTAAGATCGGATTTGATCCCGTTTCTCTTCCTTAACAACTTCGTCCCTCCTCTCAATCCCACAATCTGGATAATCCATCCCAATCGAGTTTTCACTTTCTTCTCATCCATCCCTCATCATATCATCCACTTCCCCTTTCGTCACATTCACTCTCACCCAACCCCATCCTCATCATCTCAATCGATGTAATTTTAATTCAATCGACCCAAATTTAAAATCCAATTCCGAATCCATCTTTCATTCAATTGACTCCTATACAGATCTTCAATCCAATCCGCCAATCCATCCCATCCCATCCAAATCCATCTTAGCTCTCCAATTCGTCTCAAGTCTCATCTTAATACGTCCACATACTCTCTCAACTATCCCTTTCACTGCCTTCCCCATCTCCCCTTCTATGCTTTCCCGCCGGTTGCTCATTCTGTCTCTTACCTAATCCATCATCATCATCATCCTCAACCTCAATCCATGTCTAACCCCCCCTCCCTCCCCCCCCTTCCCCCTGCACCCCTACGCCTTCCCAGTCGTCAGTATCTCCTCATCAGTTTCTGTATACGGAAATCAGATTCTGAAAGAAGAAAATTAAAGCTCATTAGTTTCCGGCCTGCTCTTATCGCGTCTCCAATCATCCCACCATCCTCATCCCGTTTCGTTAATACTTCTGTTTAACTTGTTCAACTCCTCCCCCTTTCAGTCCTTGAATCCTACTTCCTTATCCCGCTTTCGTTAGATGGACTCCGCTTCCGTTTCTAATGACCCGGCCTTGGCCAGGTCGGCGAGCAACAGACCAACCAGACCACTGCCCCAATCAAGTCATTCTATTCCTACTGCCACCAGTATCATTACCACTTCTATCTCCTCCCATGCCAATAATAGCAACAACAACGGCAGTAACAATTCTCATCTATCCAACTTAGATCGTGATCCCAATCATGCCATCAACCCCCCCGATCTGGGTGGTACTCTAGTCTCCCATACACCCGACACTCTTGCCGAAATGTCGAGTGACTCGGATGATGATGATGGTGTGGGCTCGGGCTCCAAGCGTCGCAAGGGTAAGGGTAAATACAACGTCCCTCGACGTCAAATTAAGATCGAATACATTCAAGACAAGAGCAGGAGGAACATCACGTTTGGAAAACGAAAGAATGGGATCTTCAAAAAGGCTAGTTCATCTCATCTCATATCTTGTCGATGATCAAGTATCATCTAATCTAACCTTCCCCTCCTGTCCTCCATCAGGCCCAGGAAATCTCAACCCTTACTGGATGTGAAGTCATGCTTATCGTTGCACCCAAGGACTCCGAATTACAAGCTTATACATATGCAACCAGTAAGCCTTGATCATACCTTATTTTGAACCCCCCATCCTCCTTCTGGTTTATTAATCTGTTGCCACATTATTATCATACTTTTGATCATTCAACAGCCAGATTGCAACCCCTCGTTAGTGATCCGGCTGGTGAAGCCTACATCCAAAATTGCTTGGTAGGCCATCCCTCACTCCTCTCAATGTTGAAGCGGGCAAGGCGTTGATCCTTGGATGATTGTTGCAATTCTCTTACACCACACTCTCCATCCCTATCTCATTCACTCTTCTCCCCCCTCTCTCTGTGTATCCTTTGTACTTGCAGCGCTACGGTGCCCTCATGCCCGGTACTTCCTCATCAACCATCTCTAGTAACTATGGTCTCAATGGATCCAATAATCAAGGCTCACATGTCTCAACTCTTCGTACGGGTCCCAGAGTCTCTCCAGCTCCCAACCCCACTGCAGTCTCATACAACTCCTTATACTCCTACGTCAACAACCCTAACGTACCTCGTCGAACACAATTATCCTATGGCATGCCACACCCTCTCGCCATCTCCCCTCAATCTTCTCCCTCGACTAATGTCACCAATACTCACACGCCTCAATCTACTAATGTCTCCGATCAATCCAAACGAGATCCATCTGATTCGCCAGTTCAACATCTAGGACTACCACACGCTCACAGGAGTTCATCGGCCAAACAGCAGCAACCACAACAATGGTCCCCTGGCCCTACAGTGCCGTCCACTGAATTTCCTTCTAGCCCAGCCGTTGGTGGCCCCAACTCGTCATCCCTCAGTTCGTCTACTCGTGAGATTCCTGCAGATTGGGTCGTAGCCCATCCTCGGAGTTTATTCCAAACTTCTTCACCCCTCGGACCCAGCCCGATGGCCCCAAGAGGTTTCTCTTCATTCCCCCTTCAAGCTTCCACTGCCGGGAATGGTCACGTCTATCATGGTCTGACGGCAGAGGGAAGTAATCCTTTCCAAAGACCTTCCCCGGATGGCCCCATCATTTCTGCATCCGCCTGGTCGACGTTGTCACAAAATTCACCCGGGATTACCACTGCACCACTTCAACCGGCTCAAAGTATTGGTAGCAACCATACTTCGACTGTCGCGAATGAAGGGAATGAATCAGGATTTCTGGAACCTCTTGTACTTTCCCAACCCTACGATTCAAGAAACTTTGTCGACGACCCGTTAAATTCGGGTAGCAGCTCGAACTATCATCATCACCCTAACAGAGTGTCATCCGGAGTCAATATGACTTCATCCGTCTCACCGTACGGCGAATCGGATCACTTTGATCATTCAGCCGGCTACCTACCAGAGGACAACGCTGAAGCGGAGAACAAATCATATGTACTTGAAAATCCCGAGCATAGTTGGGCCTCTGGAATCCACTGAACCAAATCGGTCTCCATCCTGAACGCTCGTCTCGTCGTACCCTTGGTCCACTCCCGGGACTCTCTGCCGCGCCGCGTCCTCCTCCGCCTCTAAAGCTTAACTCGATAATTTCTCTCTTCCCTCTCTTATCGACTGTCATGCTACATTCCCTTCTTTGTTATCTTAGCGATAATTTCCTCCCTCCGATTGGATACTGAAGAAAGAGGGGACAAAAAATAAGCATTTGTTGAGGAACGTTGTGATCGATTGTGCTTTCTTTTCATTATCTTAGTTTCTGTGCAGAAGTAGCCATCATCGAACATTTTTCTCTCCGTTAACTGATTCTTCCATACTGGTTCAGTCTCGTGAATCCACCTTCATCCTACAAATCGCTTCTGTTCAACTACTAAAAAGATAATTCGGAACCCGGGGGAGGAGCTGATAATGTATGTATGTGGGTATATTTTTCCGTCGGGATTTCGGCATTTGGGTTGATGAAGCAGACCTCTAAACGACAAATGAGGTAGTTTTTTTTTTAGATGCACAACATATGTGAGAAAAAAAATTCCTTGCAAAAGAAATGTCTTTTTGTTTTTGTCTTCTTCCTCTGTACTAAGTTGATTGTATGTGTCGTTTTATGTTATCATAACTGTTGTGACTTCTTTTTTCTTTGCCTTTCTTTGCCTTTTTTTTTCTCTGATGATGATGGTCCATCAGCTTCTCTGTGTAGCCTCTTGTTAATGATGATGATGATGACGATTTATCAAGTGGTCAGGAAAAGAATTCTACGTCCTTTTTCTTTATCTGTTGCAAGATCAAAAGGAAGATCTTGCGTTGAGTGCATTTTGTAAAGTGTCTCAGCTATCCATCCACCACCATCGACCCTTAGCTCTAGGTTTCGGTCGTACCGGGATCCAAATCTCGATTGCATGAAATAATATGTCAGCTGATGACCCGGCTGTGAGTCTGGCTGCCGCAACAATGCACGCGCGTGCGTTTTGCGCAGAGAGCAGCTGAACGTCCGGAGACAATAAGAAGGGGAGGTAGGATGCGAGAGGTGGAGGGAAGGACGAGGGACGAATGAAGGAGAAACTCCATCTCGAATCTCAAGATCGATTGCCGGTACGCCACACGCTCTACGCCACACGCTCTTTGAACCAGCATCTCGTCAAGACAAGCGGATCCAGGAGGAGCGATACCAACTCACTTCCTTTATTCGTATACGTCTAATTGGTACAAGATCTAGCTAGTTGAGCTGCGTCACGAGGTAACCTTGTCATGTTCCCATCTTCTCTTCAGTTCTGTGCTTGTGTTTTCAGGTCTCTTCAGTCACCAAATCACCGCTCAGTCTTACTCACTCTCTGTCTTGTTTCATTATTAATCAGTTGTCTTATTTCTATAAGATCTATTTGAACTAAGCTTGTGACTGCAATAAAGATTTCCGTTTTCAACTCTCATGGTAGCAAGAGCTGAATCTTGGTCACTAAGTTCACTAAATAGCTCTTAAGACAAAGAAACCCAGGCGCTTAGTGGCAGGCAAACAAACAATGGCAAGCTTGAGAGATGAGGGTCACACCATTCAGATCAAGGACTCTTCAAGTGGTCAGTCCGACAACAACTATTCCACCAAGGTCAAGCTGGTCAAACTCAATCAACACAACTGGCACAACTGGAAGACCCGGTTCAAACATCTGCTAATTGGCAAGGGCCATGAAGAAATCCTTGACAAAGATTGGATAGAAGCTTACAAAGGGACTAAGACCTATTGGAAGAAGAACTTGTACTCCATCAGTCTATTGTACAAGGTGGTAGAACACAATCTCCAGTCAGGAATCAAGACGTCCCGCAATGGGTTTTCTGTGGCCTTCCAATCACTTGCTAAAGCATGTGGGGAGAAGTCAATTATTGTCACTGGTGACATGCTGTTTTGCCTTATCCATCTGGCCTATGAACCCAGTACCTCACTTTGAGGTCATGTTGCCAAGTTCAAAAATCAATATTTAGATCTCATTGAGACCATCAAAGGAAATCCTCCCAAGCTGTGTTTTCTGGATGTCTCTCAAGGAATGGCGGCCATTCTCTTCCTCAAATCCATTCATCACAACTCTTCACTATCCCCTCTGGTGCAGTCCTCCTACAATCCCACTCTGTTCACTCTTGAGGTCATAAGCAACCAAATCATGCTGGAAGATAGTCAACGCAAGTCACACAATTCTGAAACTTCCTATCTAGCGAATCCACCAACAGGCGCTTCCAAAGGAAGGCTCAGGAATATAAGGCAAAATGAGCATTGAACAAACCCCCCTGCCTGACCTGGCGCGTCCTTGCCCAGGTCAGTTGCTCCAACTAGGAAGCTTCCCTCCAACAAGGACTCAGATGTTCAGGCTCAGTTTAAATGACTCACTGAGGAGCTCAAGCAACTTGATTCCCAGCTCTCCCTCAATATTTTTGACAAGAAAGAAGAGGGTACAGATGAGGAAAGAGTTGATGTGGTGAGCAGAGAGGACTTGGACCTGGAAGTCTCTGGATTTCACATTCATGAGGAGGGCCTCTACAGCACAATGACTTCCTCAAAATCTTGTCCCAAGCTAATCTACAACTCTGGCACCTCTTGTTCCACGGTCTGTGACTATTCACTCCTCTGTAGTCCCACTCCCCTGGCCAAGAATCTCAATACCTATGGCGGACAGGT
Organism: Puccinia polysora; assembly: GCA_025617555.3. Taxonomy (NCBI): domain Eukaryota; kingdom Fungi; phylum Basidiomycota; class Pucciniomycetes; order Pucciniales; family Pucciniaceae; genus Puccinia; species Puccinia polysora. Next base: position 2,550,454 of record CM062633.1, read on the forward strand.
TCAAATTACTCATGTAGGAAAGCTATATATTGGGGGAACTCTCATCTATCTGTTGTACTATGCGCCAAAGGGTCCTGGGAATTTGGTCTCAGCAACTCAACTCAAAGATCACAGCTCAAAAATTTGCATCAACATTGGACTATATTGATCAAACTGTCAGGGAAGATCATTTTTTGCTTTCTTTGTGTCAGGAATCTATACTTGGCTTGTCTTAACACATCTGGTACTGCAGTTGCATACTTGCTGACAATACCACACCATGAAGTTGACTGGCACTTAATGCTAGGACACCCCTTGGATGAGTACCTGAAGCGCTTTATCTCCCTCCACTCAATCAAAAACCACAATCCAGAACCATCCTTGGCTAACTTTGAGGTATGTAAGACATGCAAGATTAATCAAACATCTCACTCAAATCCATTGCCAACATCCCTGTCTCCCTTTCATTGTTTACATCTTGACATACTGCAATTTTCTCCCCCATCCAAGCATGGCATGCGGTACTTCCTGGGTATCATTGACAATTTTTCTTGCTTCAATTGGATGTACGTCATGAGGCACAAGTTGGATTCTGAATCTCAAATCGTCTTTTTCATCCATGAGATCAGAAATCAGCTTGGTATTACCCAAGAATTTCTTCATTGCAATTGTGGGGGCAAGTTTTGCTCCTCTAAGTTACTTTCCTTCCTTCTATCCCGTGGAATAGTGCTTGAGCAGGGTCCCGCAAACTCACCACAAACCAATGGCCTGACGGAAAAATTTAATCAGACAACTCTCAATAAAATGTGAT